>JADKLZ010022151.1:0-11108 GCA_021533235.1 Biomphalaria straminea | reverse complement strand
AATGATTTAAATTTGTATTTCACTATCCTGTAATGATTTAAATTTGTTTTTCACTATCCCGTAATGATTTAAATGCAATAACTTTTTTTTGTTTACCATCAAGTGATGTTATAATTGGTATTGAATTATATGAGAATGCATGCTCTTTTCACGCAGCACAAATTAAAGTTTAGAAATACAAAAACCATTTTAGTTTTATCGGAGTCAACGTTGGCATCATAGATTAGGAGAGAAAGAGTTAAAGACAGTAATTATATGCTGTAATGTCATGTATTAATTTTTTATAACTACAACATGTTCTTTTACCTGCACCGTTCTTCTCAGGGACTAAAAAAAATAATAAAATAAAAGTTCAATTTTATTGTAAAAACAATAAAAAAAATACTTTGAAAAAAAAAAAAAACAATTTATTAATGTGTGTCAATTAGTTTGGACAGGTCATGTAATCAAATCTATTTTTAAAAAAATGGACGACCCGAATTCGAGCTTGTGTGCTAAAGTCTTCTCAGGCTTCTCGAAGCCAACGCGGTAACCACTCTGCTGGCGAAGAGTGTATGAACTTGGAAGATTGTATAGTTAAGTCTATCTATTATATCTAGACCTGCCCCAGACTTGCTGATCTCCGTCTTGTTAGGTCTGGGAAACCAAAAGTTCTCGACCTGCATGGTGACATGTATGCACTACACAAGACAGCAGGGTTTCTGTCCAGGGCTTTTGCAAGAGAGGATTTAAGCCTCTCAAGCCCTCACTCAAATGGGGTTTGATGATGATGATGATTATATCTATTTCATCTTTGTGTTCATTAAGCCTGAGACGGCAGCCTAATATAAAAGAGACTATATCACTACTTCAGTCAAGTACTAATTATTTCCCTTGTTCGAGATACGAAATAAAAGTATATAACTACCAATAGTTAACTAATTGTTTATTTTTTAAATTGATTCTTGTGTTGTCAGGTAATTGTGCTAAATTTCGGTTTGATTCGAGATTAGGGTGTTGGAGAAACTACGTGCACTAGTTTTAGCCAGCCAGAGTAAAGGTAATAAATAAACTTAGCATAGGCTAGTAAGCTATTATTAAACGCAGACCTAATTTAGATATTATTGGGACAAAATATATGGAGCTGTATATCGTATGGGCGTATCGGACTATTCCAGAAAAAAAAAAAAGAAACCTTTAAAAGCAACATATTTAATTGAAAAAAAAGACATCTCATGAAACAAAAGTTGTTTTCAGTGATTATTAAGGAATGCAAAGGTAGGCTGTTTCTCAAGATTCGTAAACTCTAAAAATGTTTATGATCTATTTCTTTTTCCCATGTTCTTAAAAACAATTGAACACTTTGATTTCTTTCGCCACAAAGCACCAGCGCAAACAAAATCAGTCAAAATAACAAATAATAACCATCTACACATAATGAAGAGGATAGTAAATGAAAAGTAAAAGGAATGTAAGTGGTCATATAAATAATAAATTATAATAACAACAATAAATAATAAACAACACTACTGCAGCACCCGAGTCACAAACGGTGTAGTGTTATCCGCTCTGTTATCAGCAGCAGACGCATTGGCTGGCTTAGCCACGTTCCTAGAATGCCAGTAGGTCGACTTCCACAGGATATTCTGTATGGCGATCTTATTGAAGGCAGGAGAGCCGCGGGTCGCCCACTTTTACGTTATACGGATGTATGAGAACGCGACATGACGCTCTTTAAGATCGACACAAGCAGCTGGAAAGAGGTGGCACTGGATAGATCCACATGGAGAGAGAGCATAAAGGAGGGGTCTTGGATTGCAGATGTCATACACATCAGAAGCAGAAAGAAGGGTGAAAGTGCAACGGCGCCTGGTGACTACATATGCCCAACCTGCGATCGCAGCTATGTATCAAGGATCGGCCTCTTCAGTCACACAAGAGCTTGCAAGGGGAAAAGATCATCTCTCGAGACGTGAAATGCCACAGAATTACAATCCAAGCCATAGACATAGCAAGACACATAGCAAGACACAATTTGAGAATAATGTTATCATGTGACGAGGTTGTATAGTATAATAACAATACAAACATATTTATAGCAAGGTTTAACTTCTGAAAAAAAAGGAGAGAATTAACTTTATGAAAACAATAAGGCAATGAGTTTTTTTTTTTATTTTTTTTTACAGATTTTGAATTTATCAGTTTACTTTATTTGTTAACATTGGGCATGGCAAAATAATATTTTTTTACTAATCTTTTTCTGTATAATTCTAAATGCCCAAACACCAGAAGATAATGAAAGACATCACCTATTTCGTGAATTGACAGAATAGACACATTCGATCTTCATCATAGGTCCTGTGGCGGCGGCCTACCTTTACTGGAAAGTTAGTATTGTATTATCCCCTTAGCGTCGTAAGTTATGTCTGTGAAGCTAGTTCAAATATAGATCTAACTATATAACAGGAGACGTGAAGCAATGTACTTACCGTAAGGAAAAGTATTGTTCCCTGTTGAGGAATTAAATAAGGAGTTGAGTTAAACTGTAAGTGTTAATGTGTCTTATCGAAATTAGATCATTTATTTTGAGAAAGATCTTTGACTTTTCAGATCAAATTCTAGTTATGACCCATTTTCTTGTCATTATTTTTTTTTAATCTTTCACTTATTTCTCTCTCTCTCTCTCTCCGACGTCTCCCCCCTTAAACAGACCCTCTTTTTTCTACTGTTGTGACCAATGGAGTTCTAATATTTCCAAAATCTTTATGGATGTTCTGTGATTTTCATAAACCGATTCAAATCTTGAAATAGGTCGAGAGATTTTGTTTTTGAAGTCAAAAGGGCAAAGGCATATTTACTATATGGCTCCTTCTATCTCGGACGACAATGGACGAGTCACTGGTTTTGGTTTCGTCTTGAGACGGGGCAGAATCTTTGCCACAATTTATGCATGTATATGCTTCTATTTTGGGGCTAGCTGATAGGGCAGCTTTATTTTTTCTTTCTCTTGACTGAGGCAGCTTAGTTTCCTTTCCTTTCGACGAAGTTCATACATGCACGCCCTGTCTGTCTCCATGCTGTCCGGTCTTGGGCTATCTCCTCCCACATACTTTCATTGATGACCGTGGTTCTCTTGTCTTGCTTTCAGACATCTCTATAGGCTAGTCTTGGGTCAGACATTATCCGCAAGCTCAGAATATACGTCTTTAGAGATTCTTCCATGTGGCATGTGGATGACATGTGTCTCTGTGTGAGAAGACTAGAGATGCTGTGCATGTTGTGCAGTTCTCAAACGTCCTGGTTCATTATTTTACCCTTATCCAACTTAGTTGGTCTACTTTACAAGCCTCTCTCTGTCTGTCTCTCCCACTCTCTCACCCCGTTCATTCTCTTGTCTTTATTTTCTCTCTTAAGCTAAAGATTTATGGAAATAACTCCAAAATATTTAAAAAATTGTAAAAATACAAATAATATTCAATCTCTCTTTTTTCTGCCTTTCTATCACTTTCTTTCTGTTTTTCTTTCTTTCTCTCTTTTTCTTTCTCTTGTTCTTTTTTCTCTTTCTCACTATTTTTCTCTATTTCTCTTTTTCTTTGCTTCTCTTTTTTTTCTCTATATGTCTTTCACTTATTTTCTCTTTTCGTTCTTTCTCTCCTTTTTTCTTTCTCTTTCTCTATTTTTCTCTCTTTTTTTCTATCTATACTTTCTTTCTCTTTTTCTTTCTTTCTCTATCCTTCTCTCTTTTTCTGTCTCCCTTTTCCTTTATTTTTTTTTATTTTTCTCTTATCTCAGATTCACTGGATCTCGTTAATGTCTACCTACTCAAATGTCACACTGCGCCTGAGCTTCAACGAAAGCGCTCAGGGGAATCCCCTATCCCAGACTGCACGTGAACTTGAGGCAGCAATTGCGCTTTCAGTTGTGAGTTAAGAATGGCGATAATAGTAGCAACGTTAGAAACAATGAAAGCAGGGCCGGTCTTAGATAGCTAGAGGCCTTAGGCGTAATGAATTTTTGAGGCCCCTAATAAAATAGATAAATTAAATAAAAAACAGCCAAAAAAAAAATTCATTTCTGAAAAAGTGTTACGCCCCTGTTCGCTGTGTTAGATTCAAAAGATGCACTACACAGGAGGTAAACGTCAATCAACGCATTAACACCAACGAAAGGCCGAACAATAAATGGATAGTCGACGCTAGTATTAACAATAAATACATTTAATCCTTAATAAAGGACCTGTCCACTGTCGCCTGTAGCTAGCCGTTTAGAGATCTTACTTCTTCACTTCACTTCAAAGAAAACGTTTTGTTTCGCTTAGCGTCTCGTCTATCGTTCTACTTTTTAAACTGACTTTACGTCATCTGTAACTAATTAAAACTTTGCCCTTATTATTCACGAAACAAATCTAACTAAATCCTAACCATGTCATAACAAAAGCGTGTGACTCCAAGAATAACGTTTGGTAGTTTCGATATTTCATTTGTAAAATAATTGTTGACAGTTCATGATTTCCAAGCCCAAAGACGGACGACTAGTTTGCCTATTCCTAAGGCCGGCCCTAATAGCAGCTTTATGGTTTCTACAAGAAGTATACTTAAATGTCAAACAGACTTACCGGTAGCATTGACAACGCTCATAGGACCTGAGAATAAAAAAAATATTTTAACAAAAAATGCTAAACAAAACAAAGTTACTTTAAGAGAATAAATAGATCAATCACTGCCATTTTGACCAATAGGTAAAATCTACATCCAGTTTCTTTAAAAACAATAAGTTAATAACCAAACATCAATTAACTAGTGCGTTTTTTTTTAAAATGATTCCTTATGTGCAATCAGAAATAATTACTAAATGTGAAAAGTTTCAACTTGATCAGTGATTGGGAAGTTCTAGAAACAACGTGTAAAATAATCCAGACAGACAAACAGACAGACGGAGTGAGTAAAAACATTATGGTAATGTTTTTAGTTGAGCATTACTTGTCCACACAAAAAAGGCAAAGACAAATAGGAACACCCACGGCATGAATCACACGCACAGTCTGTCGACATGCAATTGGATACCAGTGGCGTAGCTAGGGATTTGGAGGCCGGAGGCGGTGGGGCTCGACAATTTTAGGGAGCACCTGCATTTTGTTATTAGACATCATGACATATGATAATGTATTTCAGGAATATGTAAGTCTAAATTCCATTTGATATAGAACAGCAGTTTTTCAACCTTTAAAGCTCGGCTACTTCTTTTTTACAACCGCCCACTCTGCCACGACCTCAAAACACAAACAGCAATAGAAGAGTAAACAATAACAATTCATATTTTCGATGGTCTTAGGCGACCTCTGGTAAATCGTCTATCGACCCCCAAGGATGTCGCGACTCACAGGCTGAGAACCCCTGATAAGAGAATATAACTAAAATTAACAAAACATAATCTTTAATTTTTTAATGAATAACACCATTGTTTATGCACGAGACAATGCACCAATGACAAATCTGAAATTCATATCCCCTAACGTCGTGCTTTCTGTGAATTAAAGGGTTAGATATGATTATCTAGAATTCTAGATCAATGCTGTCTAGTATTTTTGAATCACGTGATGGCAAGATGACATGGCAGTGACGTAATATTTAATCTTTAATGTAAAAAAAAAATATTAAGACATGCATTTGGAGGCCACCTTGAAGTGTTGGCCCTTAGGGACTTTTGAATTTGGGCCTCCTTCATCCACCCCGCCCGAGATACGCCACTGGCCGATAATGTACTATGTCCTCTTAAATACTTTCATTAATAATGCTCTGAGATTCCGCTTGAATACATATCTATAAGTTAGTATAAGGGCTTTAGCTTGAGTCAAACTAAGACCAGTCATAGAAGGTCTGAGAATTGATCTTCAACGTCGCAGCTTGTGGGCTATTTAGAGTAGACCAATAGCGCGTTGTCGCATGACAGGTCAGCTCGACGTGGCAACGAGCTTTATGGTTTCCAGTTTGCGAAGTCACAGGTAAGTGTTGAATGATGATGCCCACTGTAACGAATGGTCTAGATCTGACTCACTTGGCAAGCTCATAATAAAGTAAAGTTCCATTTCAGACCTTGTGGTCTATAGGGCTGATGATGTAAAGATAATCTGATTTTGTGGGCTACAGTTAACGAGGGTGTCATGTGGCCAGCACAACGACCATCCGCCTTTACTTTTCAACAACTAATGCCAGGTACCCATTAGAGCTGGGTAAACTCAGAGGCGCCGGAAGATCCCGAAATTTAAAAAATCCTAGGATTCGAACCCATTACCCAGTTTCGGAAGCGAAGCGCTTTATCGCTCAGCCACCGCGCCTCCAAGCTAATAATATTGATTGGATCAATTCATGTTTAGACATATGTCATAATTGTTTCTGACAATCAAGTCCAGCGCCTGACCTGTTCGTGTACATATGACAACAAGTCAGGCAAAAATGCTTTATCTCAGGGGCGGCCTTAGCAGAGCTCGGGGCCCTGGGCAAGTGTCGTGTGCGGGGCCCCGATACGTAAGGGTATCTTATCTTATCTTATATAATACAGACGTTACTTCAAAAAAGAAGATGATTACGTCCTACGCGTCATGCATTCAGTCATGCATATTTACCAGTGACTTAAATTCTGCCAAGTCACTGGTTTTCCTGGCTAGCTCAGGCAGACCATTCCATGCTCTAAAGGCAAAATGGTATATTATATATACCGTACCACATCCCACATCGCAGTGGCGCATCCCCATCACGTTAAAGGGCTAATCCGCCTCTAACGCTGTAGGCCTTATTGTTACAAAACATAGAACATTACATAGGTACTGTTGGCATACTATTAGCCGCTGAAGTGCATTATATACTATATTGTAATTGTTTTGCGTAAGATATTATTTTTCTTTCTTATGTCTAGAAAATGTTCTAAATAAACAAACCCTAGATCTGGATCTAAATGAAAATGCCAATATATAACTATACAATTCTGTACACTGGCCCAATGGTTAGTGATTGTACTTCGAGCTGAAGGCACCAGGGTACAATTCCAATGCCCCCCTCAGCATAACTTAAAAAAAAAATTAAGTTAGATTTTTTAAGAAATGAATTTTTTTTAAACACTAAGAATGTTAAAACTTGCTAAAATAAACACAGTTTTATTAATTTAAAAATATTGAGAAAACCTTTAAGCTGTGCTATCAATAGATCCTAGTAGCAGTGGCGTAGCTAGGGTTTGGAGGCCCTGGGGGGTGCTACACCTATAAAGGAACCCCTGCATTTTGAAATTCGCCATTATGAGATAATGGCGTAATAGTGGGGACCCTGGAGGATTGTCAAATCTGGACCATTCCCCCCAACCCTAGCTACGCCACTGCCTAGTATCATCGTCTGTTCTGGAGATAATTAAAGTTGAATAATAAATAAATTAACGCTAATATTGATAGCACTTTCACATTTTGACACAAAAGATTTATAAAATCTATATATATAATCCTCAAAGAATTAGGTCAGACAACAACAACAACAACGAGTAAATAGGGAAGATCCCCTGGCGTACGCACCACGGTGTGAATGGACCCAATCCGCACTATTTCATTCACAAAATAGCATAGCATGCGGCGCAACGCTATTTTGTGAATGAATGTGGTTTATATAATTCTCTTCTCCTCAAAGTTCAAAGGTTCAAGAGATAAATAAGTAAGGGGAAGATCCCATGGCGCACGCATGCGGTGTGAATAGAAGTTGGTGAATCCCAATGCGCACTATTTTGTGAATGAAAGTGGTGTTTACATAATTCTCTTCTTCTCAGATTATTGTCATACAGATTATTGTCATATTATTAAAAGTATTTCCAGATTATTGTGTCGTTAGACTATTGAAACTAGAACAACAATACACAGATAGAGTATACTTTCAGGTTTCACTTTAGAAAGTACTTTAATTACGCAAATTCGTTCATTAGACATGATTACGAAAGGTAACTCATCTCTCTATTCCTAGATCTAGATCTAGATCTAAATAGTAAAACTTGAATTCAACTCTAAGAAGATTATAGAACTACTCTTCGCAAATATAGTTTTATGATTTTGAACATGAACATAGCCTACTAATTATAGTCCATTTAATCAAATTAACATTCAAATTTGTTTTTCTAAACCATTGTTACATGAGTGCAGCTATATTCTTAATATCGCGTAAATTAAGGTCAATTAGCCTTTTTTTTTTTTTTTTTACTCCATTCATAGTATTTTTCATTCATGAATTCAAGCATTCGCTTTACTTATATCAAGCAATTGGGAAGATCCCATGGCGCCACAAGTTGTGAATGGGAAATAATATATCCAAATCCGCACTATTTTCATTCACAAAATAGCATAGCATTTTTTTTTTACTTTAAAAAGATTTTAATAATGTCCGGAAATTTCCAGGACTTTTTCGACCGGCGGCATAGCATTTAATAACATTTCAGGAGATTTCCAGGGGGCTCCTGGTCAATCAAGAGGCCGCGGGAAATCTGTTATGTTTTATAAAATGGTTCAATTTAATAATTTATACACCTAAAAATAAGCACGGGTCCAAACAAAGTGCGATACCCACTGTGGTCACATATGTTGCAGTGCCTAAGGCCTGCCTTGGAAAATAGCGGCGTATGATATGCCGCCGGTCGACTAGTAATATATATATAAAAAAGATTACATGTGCAGTGTGCTTTCCCTTGTTCGGTCTCGTTTCCAATGCAGTAGTGACCTCCAAATGAGGGGGCGGGGTTATTACATCTCCTTGAAGGACAGATATGTAATATACTTATATTATATGTTTATAATTTTTATAGTATAAAAGAAAGATATAACTGAATTTTGGTAACATTAAAAAATGTTTGGAAATGGTCAAAGGGAAATAAATCAATTATTGTTATAAAGTAGAGACAAGATACAGAGCTATTGGTATGACGTCGAAGATATATTCTTGTATGAACCGTAAGAAAGTTAGTGAAAGTCTTCAAACTAAAGATAATTCATAGACCTATATAGAGTATACTTCAAGTGGAATACGAAAATATATTTTTATCCCATAATGATCATATCCCAGACATTAATCGTTATGTACGTAGTTCTTTTTCAAATTTTAAGGGAAGTCGCCCCATAGCTAGGAGGATCGAACTTTTCAGTCTTTGAAAAGTAATGATCTTTAATTTTCCAAGTTTAGAAACAATGAGATACAATTTTGCGGATTTTTTAAATAGAATGGGCGATAAATTACAGAACAGTATATTTACGTAAATATATGTTAAAAGTTCCCCTTTCAGATCGTGCGATTTATAATGCAGGGGATATAAAGGTCATCTGTTCCTGTGGCCTACGGTTAACGAGGGTGTCATGTGGCCAGCACAGCTTGGCTCCACCTAGTGTGCTGTACCGATTAGAGCCGGGGTGAATCAAAGGCGCTTAATCAAACTCTTCTACACAGCAACCATCAGCAATCTTATTAAGTTTGCCATCACCTGCTGGTATGGTAATACTTCACAAGCACAAAGACTTAGGATAAATAGACTAATTAAAAAAGCATCGTATATCACTCAAGTACAGCTACCATCTCTTGAAGAGCTCTTCCAAGAAAGATGCCTTTCCAAATCACTCACGATTCTTATTAAAGACAACCTGCACCCATTAAACAACTGTTATATTAGATCTGAACTAAAAGCTAAAACTAAAAGGACTAAAACTGAAAGATTTAAAAACTCTTTTGTCCCACTTTCGGTCAGAGTGTTGCGAGGTCAGCTGTGATAATCGACTAGCACACAAGTCAAATTCATAAAGCGCTGGTTGTGAATGTGTATGTCTGTTCGCGACAAGCACATAGAAGTCAAATTCATAAAGCTCTGGTTGTGAATGTGTATGTGTGTTCGTATGTGAATGTTGTTCGAATTTTTCATCAATATTGTTTTTATACAGTAGTTACGCTGAGGTTGTCAATTGTAATCACACTTAATTTCCATTAGATTGGATCAATAAAATTATCTTATCTTAAAAGAACCCGAAACTAAAAGTCCCAGTCTTCACCAGGCGTACTAGAAAAACTACTTTAATGTCTAATTTGTAACAGAAATATTTTTCTAATAAATGCAAAACATATGCTCTAGAACCTGGAGTCACTAAGATGATAGGATGGCTGCCTGGTCGAGCGGTTTGCACGCTGGACTGTCTCTTCGATTTATCGATGGTCCCGGGTTCAAACCCTGCCCGCTCCCATCCCCCGTCGTCCTGCGGGAGGTTTGGACTAGGAAGTAACTATCTTCAACTCTGAAGGAACATCCGAAACATGTAAAACAAACAAAACATGATAAACACACTTCATAAATGCACAATACAATTTCCTTTCTATACATTAACTACAGTCTTTGAGGCGCAGTAACAGATGATGCATCCCTTTATATAGTTTCCAAAGTCTACGTCATACCCTCTTACTTGAACTATCTAAGCCAGGTTTTCTCAGGCTGTGGGCCGTGACCCCCCGTGGGGTCGATTGGGGATTTGCCAGGGGTCGCCAAAGACCAACGAAAAAATAAATTGTTTCGTCTATTCCTCTATTGCTGTGCGTGTGGGGGGGGGGTGTAAAAAGGGGTCGATGAGCTTAATAGGTTGATTACCGCTGATCTAAGCTTTTCTAACACGCCTAGAAATTTCTTAATTACGTCTCCAAAGAAACCGTTTTTTTTTTAAGACTATGATTAAGTTTGGTTTGGTTTTTTGTTTTAGGCACATCGGCACAGTGTAGGCCATGTAGTGCCTGCAGTCCCTTAAGGACTACTCTCCCTCTATAAAAAGGTCAAAGTCCATACAATTAACTCATTAAAATCAGGGTCTATTTACAGTTAAAATAGTACAGGTAAAAATTTAAATATTTGATAAAAATCTAGTGTAAATAGATTAAGACTAAGACTTGCTTTATTGATTCTTACGGAATTTGTTGTAATTACAAGGACTCTTTTCTCATATAAAGACAACACAACAGAAACATACACATAAATACATCAGACACAACATACACATAATTACAACAGGCACAACATACACATAAATACAACAGGCACAACATACACATAAATACAACAGACACAACATACACATAAATACA
>JADKLZ010022150.1:0-11108 GCA_021533235.1 Biomphalaria straminea | reverse complement strand
AATGATTTAAATTTGTATTTCACTATCCTGTAATGATTTAAATTTGTTTTTCACTATCCCGTAATGATTTAAATGCAATAACTTTTTTTTGTTTACCATCAAGTGATGTTATAATTGGTATTGAATTATATGAGAATGCATGCTCTTTTCACGCAGCACAAATTAAAGTTTAGAAATACAAAAACCATTTTAGTTTTATCGGAGTCAACGTTGGCATCATAGATTAGGAGAGAAAGAGTTAAAGACAGTAATTATATGCTGTAATGTCATGTATTAATTTTTTATAACTACAACATGTTCTTTTACCTGCACCGTTCTTCTCAGGGACTAAAAAAAATAATAAAATAAAAGTTCAATTTTATTGTAAAAACAATAAAAAAAATACTTTGAAAAAAAAAAAAAACAATTTATTAATGTGTGTCAATTAGTTTGGACAGGTCATGTAATCAAATCTATTTTTAAAAAAATGGACGACCCGAATTCGAGCTTGTGTGCTAAAGTCTTCTCAGGCTTCTCGAAGCCAACGCGGTAACCACTCTGCTGGCGAAGAGTGTATGAACTTGGAAGATTGTATAGTTAAGTCTATCTATTATATCTAGACCTGCCCCAGACTTGCTGATCTCCGTCTTGTTAGGTCTGGGAAACCAAAAGTTCTCGACCTGCATGGTGACATGTATGCACTACACAAGACAGCAGGGTTTCTGTCCAGGGCTTTTGCAAGAGAGGATTTAAGCCTCTCAAGCCCTCACTCAAATGGGGTTTGATGATGATGATGATTATATCTATTTCATCTTTGTGTTCATTAAGCCTGAGACGGCAGCCTAATATAAAAGAGACTATATCACTACTTCAGTCAAGTACTAATTATTTCCCTTGTTCGAGATACGAAATAAAAGTATATAACTACCAATAGTTAACTAATTGTTTATTTTTTAAATTGATTCTTGTGTTGTCAGGTAATTGTGCTAAATTTCGGTTTGATTCGAGATTAGGGTGTTGGAGAAACTACGTGCACTAGTTTTAGCCAGCCAGAGTAAAGGTAATAAATAAACTTAGCATAGGCTAGTAAGCTATTATTAAACGCAGACCTAATTTAGATATTATTGGGACAAAATATATGGAGCTGTATATCGTATGGGCGTATCGGACTATTCCAGAAAAAAAAAAAGAAACCTTTAAAAGCAACATATTTAATTGAAAAAAAAGACATCTCATGAAACAAAAGTTGTTTTCAGTGATTATTAAGGAATGCAAAGGTAGGCTGTTTCTCAAGATTCGTAAACTCTAAAAATGTTTATGATCTATTTCTTTTTCCCATGTTCTTAAAAACAATTGAACACTTTGATTTCTTTCGCCACAAAGCACCAGCGCAAACAAAATCAGTCAAAATAACAAATAATAACCATCTACACATAATGAAGAGGATAGTAAATGAAAAGTAAAAGGAATGTAAGTGGTCATATAAATAATAAATTATAATAACAACAATAAATAATAAACAACACTACTGCAGCACCCGAGTCACAAACGGTGTAGTGTTATCCGCTCTGTTATCAGCAGCAGACGCATTGGCTGGCTTAGCCACGTTCCTAGAATGCCAGTAGGTCGACTTCCACAGGATATTCTGTATGGCGATCTTATTGAAGGCAGGAGAGCCGCGGGTCGCCCACTTTTACGTTATACGGATGTATGAGAACGCGACATGACGCTCTTTAAGATCGACACAAGCAGCTGGAAAGAGGTGGCACTGGATAGATCCACATGGAGAGAGAGCATAAAGGAGGGGTCTTGGATTGCAGATGTCATACACATCAGAAGCAGAAAGAAGGGTGAAAGTGCAACGGCGCCTGGTGACTACATATGCCCAACCTGCGATCGCAGCTATGTATCAAGGATCGGCCTCTTCAGTCACACAAGAGCTTGCAAGGGGAAAAGATCATCTCTCGAGACGTGAAATGCCACAGAATTACAATCCAAGCCATAGACATAGCAAGACACATAGCAAGACACAATTTGAGAATAATGTTATCATGTGACGAGGTTGTATAGTATAATAACAATACAAACATATTTATAGCAAGGTTTAACTTCTGAAAAAAAAGGAGAGAATTAACTTTATGAAAACAATAAGGCAATGAGTTTTTTTTTTTATTTTTTTTTACAGATTTTGAATTTATCAGTTTACTTTATTTGTTAACATTGGGCATGGCAAAATAATATTTTTTTACTAATCTTTTTCTGTATAATTCTAAATGCCCAAACACCAGAAGATAATGAAAGACATCACCTATTTCGTGAATTGACAGAATAGACACATTCGATCTTCATCATAGGTCCTGTGGCGGCGGCCTACCTTTACTGGAAAGTTAGTATTGTATTATCCCCTTAGCGTCGTAAGTTATGTCTGTGAAGCTAGTTCAAATATAGATCTAACTATATAACAGGAGACGTGAAGCAATGTACTTACCGTAAGGAAAAGTATTGTTCCCTGTTGAGGAATTAAATAAGGAGTTGAGTTAAACTGTAAGTGTTAATGTGTCTTATCGAAATTAGATCATTTATTTTGAGAAAGATCTTTGACTTTTCAGATCAAATTCTAGTTATGACCCATTTTCTTGTCATTATTTTTTTTTAATCTTTCACTTATTTCTCTCTCTCTCTCTCTCCGACGTCTCCCCCCTTAAACAGACCCTCTTTTTTCTACTGTTGTGACCAATGGAGTTCTAATATTTCCAAAATCTTTATGGATGTTCTGTGATTTTCATAAACCGATTCAAATCTTGAAATAGGTCGAGAGATTTTGTTTTTGAAGTCAAAAGGGCAAAGGCATATTTACTATATGGCTCCTTCTATCTCGGACGACAATGGACGAGTCACTGGTTTTGGTTTCGTCTTGAGACGGGGCAGAATCTTTGCCACAATTTATGCATGTATATGCTTCTATTTTGGGGCTAGCTGATAGGGCAGCTTTATTTTTTCTTTCTCTTGACTGAGGCAGCTTAGTTTCCTTTCCTTTCGACGAAGTTCATACATGCACGCCCTGTCTGTCTCCATGCTGTCCGGTCTTGGGCTATCTCCTCCCACATACTTTCATTGATGACCGTGGTTCTCTTGTCTTGCTTTCAGACATCTCTATAGGCTAGTCTTGGGTCAGACATTATCCGCAAGCTCAGAATATACGTCTTTAGAGATTCTTCCATGTGGCATGTGGATGACATGTGTCTCTGTGTGAGAAGACTAGAGATGCTGTGCATGTTGTGCAGTTCTCAAACGTCCTGGTTCATTATTTTACCCTTATCCAACTTAGTTGGTCTACTTTACAAGCCTCTCTCTGTCTGTCTCTCCCACTCTCTCACCCCGTTCATTCTCTTGTCTTTATTTTCTCTCTTAAGCTAAAGATTTATGGAAATAACTCCAAAATATTTAAAAAATTGTAAAAATACAAATAATATTCAATCTCTCTTTTTTCTGCCTTTCTATCACTTTCTTTCTGTTTTTCTTTCTTTCTCTCTTTTTCTTTCTCTTGTTCTTTTTTCTCTTTCTCACTATTTTTCTCTATTTCTCTTTTTCTTTGCTTCTCTTTTTTTTCTCTATATGTCTTTCACTTATTTTCTCTTTTCGTTCTTTCTCTCCTTTTTTCTTTCTCTTTCTCTATTTTTCTCTCTTTTTTTCTATCTATACTTTCTTTCTCTTTTTCTTTCTTTCTCTATCCTTCTCTCTTTTTCTGTCTCCCTTTTCCTTTATTTTTTTTTATTTTTCTCTTATCTCAGATTCACTGGATCTCGTTAATGTCTACCTACTCAAATGTCACACTGCGCCTGAGCTTCAACGAAAGCGCTCAGGGGAATCCCCTATCCCAGACTGCACGTGAACTTGAGGCAGCAATTGCGCTTTCAGTTGTGAGTTAAGAATGGCGATAATAGTAGCAACGTTAGAAACAATGAAAGCAGGGCCGGTCTTAGATAGCTAGAGGCCTTAGGCGTAATGAATTTTTGAGGCCCCTAATAAAATAGATAAATTAAATAAAAAACAGCCAAAAAAAAAATTCATTTCTGAAAAAGTGTTACGCCCCTGTTCGCTGTGTTAGATTCAAAAGATGCACTACACAGGAGGTAAACGTCAATCAACGCATTAACACCAACGAAAGGCCGAACAATAAATGGATAGTCGACGCTAGTATTAACAATAAATACATTTAATCCTTAATAAAGGACCTGTCCACTGTCGCCTGTAGCTAGCCGTTTAGAGATCTTACTTCTTCACTTCACTTCAAAGAAAACGTTTTGTTTCGCTTAGCGTCTCGTCTATCGTTCTACTTTTTAAACTGACTTTACGTCATCTGTAACTAATTAAAACTTTGCCCTTATTATTCACGAAACAAATCTAACTAAATCCTAACCATGTCATAACAAAAGCGTGTGACTCCAAGAATAACGTTTGGTAGTTTCGATATTTCATTTGTAAAATAATTGTTGACAGTTCATGATTTCCAAGCCCAAAGACGGACGACTAGTTTGCCTATTCCTAAGGCCGGCCCTAATAGCAGCTTTATGGTTTCTACAAGAAGTATACTTAAATGTCAAACAGACTTACCGGTAGCATTGACAACGCTCATAGGACCTGAGAATAAAAAAAATATTTTAACAAAAAATGCTAAACAAAACAAAGTTACTTTAAGAGAATAAATAGATCAATCACTGCCATTTTGACCAATAGGTAAAATCTACATCCAGTTTCTTTAAAAACAATAAGTTAATAACCAAACATCAATTAACTAGTGCGTTTTTTTTTAAAATGATTCCTTATGTGCAATCAGAAATAATTACTAAATGTGAAAAGTTTCAACTTGATCAGTGATTGGGAAGTTCTAGAAACAACGTGTAAAATAATCCAGACAGACAAACAGACAGACGGAGTGAGTAAAAACATTATGGTAATGTTTTTAGTTGAGCATTACTTGTCCACACAAAAAAGGCAAAGACAAATAGGAACACCCACGGCATGAATCACACGCACAGTCTGTCGACATGCAATTGGATACCAGTGGCGTAGCTAGGGATTTGGAGGCCGGAGGCGGTGGGGCTCGACAATTTTAGGGAGCACCTGCATTTTGTTATTAGACATCATGACATATGATAATGTATTTCAGGAATATGTAAGTCTAAATTCCATTTGATATAGAACAGCAGTTTTTCAACCTTTAAAGCTCGGCTACTTCTTTTTTACAACCGCCCACTCTGCCACGACCTCAAAACACAAACAGCAATAGAAGAGTAAACAATAACAATTCATATTTTCGATGGTCTTAGGCGACCTCTGGTAAATCGTCTATCGACCCCCAAGGATGTCGCGACTCACAGGCTGAGAACCCCTGATAAGAGAATATAACTAAAATTAACAAAACATAATCTTTAATTTTTTAATGAATAACACCATTGTTTATGCACGAGACAATGCACCAATGACAAATCTGAAATTCATATCCCCTAACGTCGTGCTTTCTGTGAATTAAAGGGTTAGATATGATTATCTAGAATTCTAGATCAATGCTGTCTAGTATTTTTGAATCACGTGATGGCAAGATGACATGGCAGTGACGTAATATTTAATCTTTAATGTAAAAAAAAAATATTAAGACATGCATTTGGAGGCCACCTTGAAGTGTTGGCCCTTAGGGACTTTTGAATTTGGGCCTCCTTCATCCACCCCGCCCGAGATACGCCACTGGCCGATAATGTACTATGTCCTCTTAAATACTTTCATTAATAATGCTCTGAGATTCCGCTTGAATACATATCTATAAGTTAGTATAAGGGCTTTAGCTTGAGTCAAACTAAGACCAGTCATAGAAGGTCTGAGAATTGATCTTCAACGTCGCAGCTTGTGGGCTATTTAGAGTAGACCAATAGCGCGTTGTCGCATGACAGGTCAGCTCGACGTGGCAACGAGCTTTATGGTTTCCAGTTTGCGAAGTCACAGGTAAGTGTTGAATGATGATGCCCACTGTAACGAATGGTCTAGATCTGACTCACTTGGCAAGCTCATAATAAAGTAAAGTTCCATTTCAGACCTTGTGGTCTATAGGGCTGATGATGTAAAGATAATCTGATTTTGTGGGCTACAGTTAACGAGGGTGTCATGTGGCCAGCACAACGACCATCCGCCTTTACTTTTCAACAACTAATGCCAGGTACCCATTAGAGCTGGGTAAACTCAGAGGCGCCGGAAGATCCCGAAATTTAAAAAATCCTAGGATTCGAACCCATTACCCAGTTTCGGAAGCGAAGCGCTTTATCGCTCAGCCACCGCGCCTCCAAGCTAATAATATTGATTGGATCAATTCATGTTTAGACATATGTCATAATTGTTTCTGACAATCAAGTCCAGCGCCTGACCTGTTCGTGTACATATGACAACAAGTCAGGCAAAAATGCTTTATCTCAGGGGCGGCCTTAGCAGAGCTCGGGGCCCTGGGCAAGTGTCGTGTGCGGGGCCCCGATACGTAAGGGTATCTTATCTTATCTTATATAATACAGACGTTACTTCAAAAAAGAAGATGATTACGTCCTACGCGTCATGCATTCAGTCATGCATATTTACCAGTGACTTAAATTCTGCCAAGTCACTGGTTTTCCTGGCTAGCTCAGGCAGACCATTCCATGCTCTAAAGGCAAAATGGTATATTATATATACCGTACCACATCCCACATCGCAGTGGCGCATCCCCATCACGTTAAAGGGCTAATCCGCCTCTAACGCTGTAGGCCTTATTGTTACAAAACATAGAACATTACATAGGTACTGTTGGCATACTATTAGCCGCTGAAGTGCATTATATACTATATTGTAATTGTTTTGCGTAAGATATTATTTTTCTTTCTTATGTCTAGAAAATGTTCTAAATAAACAAACCCTAGATCTGGATCTAAATGAAAATGCCAATATATAACTATACAATTCTGTACACTGGCCCAATGGTTAGTGATTGTACTTCGAGCTGAAGGCACCAGGGTACAATTCCAATGCCCCCCTCAGCATAACTTAAAAAAAAAATTAAGTTAGATTTTTTAAGAAATGAATTTTTTTTAAACACTAAGAATGTTAAAACTTGCTAAAATAAACACAGTTTTATTAATTTAAAAATATTGAGAAAACCTTTAAGCTGTGCTATCAATAGATCCTAGTAGCAGTGGCGTAGCTAGGGTTTGGAGGCCCTGGGGGGTGCTACACCTATAAAGGAACCCCTGCATTTTGAAATTCGCCATTATGAGATAATGGCGTAATAGTGGGGACCCTGGAGGATTGTCAAATCTGGACCATTCCCCCCAACCCTAGCTACGCCACTGCCTAGTATCATCGTCTGTTCTGGAGATAATTAAAGTTGAATAATAAATAAATTAACGCTAATATTGATAGCACTTTCACATTTTGACACAAAAGATTTATAAAATCTATATATATAATCCTCAAAGAATTAGGTCAGACAACAACAACAACAACGAGTAAATAGGGAAGATCCCCTGGCGTACGCACCACGGTGTGAATGGACCCAATCCGCACTATTTCATTCACAAAATAGCATAGCATGCGGCGCAACGCTATTTTGTGAATGAATGTGGTTTATATAATTCTCTTCTCCTCAAAGTTCAAAGGTTCAAGAGATAAATAAGTAAGGGGAAGATCCCATGGCGCACGCATGCGGTGTGAATAGAAGTTGGTGAATCCCAATGCGCACTATTTTGTGAATGAAAGTGGTGTTTACATAATTCTCTTCTTCTCAGATTATTGTCATACAGATTATTGTCATATTATTAAAAGTATTTCCAGATTATTGTGTCGTTAGACTATTGAAACTAGAACAACAATACACAGATAGAGTATACTTTCAGGTTTCACTTTAGAAAGTACTTTAATTACGCAAATTCGTTCATTAGACATGATTACGAAAGGTAACTCATCTCTCTATTCCTAGATCTAGATCTAGATCTAAATAGTAAAACTTGAATTCAACTCTAAGAAGATTATAGAACTACTCTTCGCAAATATAGTTTTATGATTTTGAACATGAACATAGCCTACTAATTATAGTCCATTTAATCAAATTAACATTCAAATTTGTTTTTCTAAACCATTGTTACATGAGTGCAGCTATATTCTTAATATCGCGTAAATTAAGGTCAATTAGCCTTTTTTTTTTTTTTTTTTACTCCATTCATAGTATTTTTCATTCATGAATTCAAGCATTCGCTTTACTTATATCAAGCAATTGGGAAGATCCCATGGCGCCACAAGTTGTGAATGGGAAATAATATATCCAAATCCGCACTATTTTCATTCACAAAATAGCATAGCATTTTTTTTTTACTTTAAAAAGATTTTAATAATGTCCGGAAATTTCCAGGACTTTTTCGACCGGCGGCATAGCATTTAATAACATTTCAGGAGATTTCCAGGGGGCTCCTGGTCAATCAAGAGGCCGCGGGAAATCTGTTATGTTTTATAAAATGGTTCAATTTAATAATTTATACACCTAAAAATAAGCACGGGTCCAAACAAAGTGCGATACCCACTGTGGTCACATATGTTGCAGTGCCTAAGGCCTGCCTTGGAAAATAGCGGCGTATGATATGCCGCCGGTCGACTAGTAATATATATATAAAAAAGATTACATGTGCAGTGTGCTTTCCCTTGTTCGGTCTCGTTTCCAATGCAGTAGTGACCTCCAAATGAGGGGGCGGGGTTATTACATCTCCTTGAAGGACAGATATGTAATATACTTATATTATATGTTTATAATTTTTATAGTATAAAAGAAAGATATAACTGAATTTTGGTAACATTAAAAAATGTTTGGAAATGGTCAAAGGGAAATAAATCAATTATTGTTATAAAGTAGAGACAAGATACAGAGCTATTGGTATGACGTCGAAGATATATTCTTGTATGAACCGTAAGAAAGTTAGTGAAAGTCTTCAAACTAAAGATAATTCATAGACCTATATAGAGTATACTTCAAGTGGAATACGAAAATATATTTTTATCCCATAATGATCATATCCCAGACATTAATCGTTATGTACGTAGTTCTTTTTCAAATTTTAAGGGAAGTCGCCCCATAGCTAGGAGGATCGAACTTTTCAGTCTTTGAAAAGTAATGATCTTTAATTTTCCAAGTTTAGAAACAATGAGATACAATTTTGCGGATTTTTTAAATAGAATGGGCGATAAATTACAGAACAGTATATTTACGTAAATATATGTTAAAAGTTCCCCTTTCAGATCGTGCGATTTATAATGCAGGGGATATAAAGGTCATCTGTTCCTGTGGCCTACGGTTAACGAGGGTGTCATGTGGCCAGCACAGCTTGGCTCCACCTAGTGTGCTGTACCGATTAGAGCCGGGGTGAATCAAAGGCGCTTAATCAAACTCTTCTACACAGCAACCATCAGCAATCTTATTAAGTTTGCCATCACCTGCTGGTATGGTAATACTTCACAAGCACAAAGACTTAGGATAAATAGACTAATTAAAAAAGCATCGTATATCACTCAAGTACAGCTACCATCTCTTGAAGAGCTCTTCCAAGAAAGATGCCTTTCCAAATCACTCACGATTCTTATTAAAGACAACCTGCACCCATTAAACAACTGTTATATTAGATCTGAACTAAAAGCTAAAACTAAAAGGACTAAAACTGAAAGATTTAAAAACTCTTTTGTCCCACTTTCGGTCAGAGTGTTGCGAGGTCAGCTGTGATAATCGACTAGCACACAAGTCAAATTCATAAAGCGCTGGTTGTGAATGTGTATGTCTGTTCGCGACAAGCACATAGAAGTCAAATTCATAAAGCTCTGGTTGTGAATGTGTATGTGTGTTCGTATGTGAATGTTGTTCGAATTTTTCATCAATATTGTTTTTATACAGTAGTTACGCTGAGGTTGTCAATTGTAATCACACTTAATTTCCATTAGATTGGATCAATAAAATTATCTTATCTTAAAAGAACCCGAAACTAAAAGTCCCAGTCTTCACCAGGCGTACTAGAAAAACTACTTTAATGTCTAATTTGTAACAGAAATATTTTTCTAATAAATGCAAAACATATGCTCTAGAACCTGGAGTCACTAAGATGATAGGATGGCTGCCTGGTCGAGCGGTTTGCACGCTGGACTGTCTCTTCGATTTATCGATGGTCCCGGGTTCAAACCCTGCCCGCTCCCATCCCCCGTCGTCCTGCGGGAGGTTTGGACTAGGAAGTAACTATCTTCAACTCTGAAGGAACATCCGAAACATGTAAAACAAACAAAACATGATAAACACACTTCATAAATGCACAATACAATTTCCTTTCTATACATTAACTACAGTCTTTGAGGCGCAGTAACAGATGATGCATCCCTTTATATAGTTTCCAAAGTCTACGTCATACCCTCTTACTTGAACTATCTAAGCCAGGTTTTCTCAGGCTGTGGGCCGTGACCCCCCGTGGGGTCGATTGGGGATTTGCCAGGGGTCGCCAAAGACCAACGAAAAAATAAATTGTTTCGTCTATTCCTCTATTGCTGTGCGTGTGGGGGGGGGGTGTAAAAAGGGGTCGATGAGCTTAATAGGTTGATTACCGCTGATCTAAGCTTTTCTAACACGCCTAGAAATTTCTTAATTACGTCTCCAAAGAAACCGTTTTTTTTTTAAGACTATGATTAAGTTTGGTTTGGTTTTTTGTTTTAGGCACATCGGCACAGTGTAGGCCATGTAGTGCCTGCAGTCCCTTAAGGACTACTCTCCCTCTATAAAAAGGTCAAAGTCCATACAATTAACTCATTAAAATCAGGGTCTATTTACAGTTAAAATAGTACAGGTAAAAATTTAAATATTTGATAAAAATCTAGTGTAAATAGATTAAGACTAAGACTTGCTTTATTGATTCTTACGGAATTTGTTGTAATTACAAGGACTCTTTTCTCATATAAAGACAACACAACAGAAACATACACATAAATACATCAGACACAACATACACATAATTACAACAGGCACAACATACACATAAATACAACAGGCACAACATACACATAAATACAACAGACACAACATACACATAAATACA
>JADKLZ010022147.1:0-20480 GCA_021533235.1 Biomphalaria straminea | reverse complement strand
TGTTCTTTTTATATAACACAAATTAAAGTTTATAATACCAAAGATGAATTAAATTTAAAGGGGTCAAATCAACATTGGTATCGTCGGTTAGGAGTGAAAGAGTTAAGATCCTAAGGACTCAAAATATTTCTGTAGGGAACAGCACCAGGAAAAAAAAAAGAAAGGTGGACCAAAGAAGCCATAGGAAGACAATGGCAAAGAATGGACAGGCCTGGCAATGAAAGAAAGACTCTAATTCATGCAAAAGAGAGAGAGAGAGATGGAGAAAAATGGTTGACAGATGATGTGTGGTGCCCCAAAGCAAAGATCTAACAGACTAAAGAACAGGTGAAGGTGAAGCAAACAAAAAATAAAGGAGTTCAATAGTTGACAGAAGTATTACAAATAAAAGGAAAACAAAAGCTATAAACAAAAACCTAAGCTTACTTGCAAGAGTCACCCCAATCTTCTTTTGCCACTGTCCATGAAGCATCATAAGAGTTAGAAGATGAAGGAGACATCTGAACATAAAATAGGATGTACAAGGCAAGTCCAATGAAATAAATACTCTTGTACTTCTTCATGGTGACCTACAAGAAATACACAAATACAAAAACAAGCAAAATATAGAACTCATTTAATAATAATAAAAAAAAAAAGCAAAGCTTATCTAAGGGGAAGAACTCCACACTTACAGCAATGTCTCAATAATGTAGGAGTTATTTCCCTAATTTAATATCACACAAAATGTTTAATTATCAATAATTAATTGGCTAATTTGTTGCTTGATTTATATTTTGTTAGGTACAATAAACAATTGTAAAAAGTATCAACTTGATCCGCTAATGTGTGTGGGAGAAATAGAGTTCATTATCTAGCGGGACAAAACCTTATAATCTCCAAATAATGTAGTCTAAGTTATTTCCCTTATTCAATATAAAAAAAATATTTCATTACCAATAATAAAGTGACTAACTGGTTAATTTGTTGCATGATTTATGATTCAAGAAACGAAGCTACATCAGTCAAGAGAAAGAAAGAGAAAGCTAGCCCTAGGACAGATGCACATTGCCCTTCATTTCTTAACCATGGCACACACATATATTTTGAGGAGTAAACAGGTCTTTTAATGTAGTCGAAATTCGTGCATCAGGTTACTGTTTATTTCTATCAGTCGCATATTTCTGGAAAAATGTCCTCGACAAAACTATTGCTCTAAAACTTTGCAAGATGGCTGTAAGCTTTGTTTGCAAACATTGGGATAACTATGGCGACGCCCTGTCCATTGTTATTACTCACAGAAGCACGGTCATATACTCTGCTTGACAATATGCTGCCTACATGAAAACTTCCGGTGTTTATATTGGTGAGCTGTCGTTTGCCCAAACCCACCATATTTGAAAACTGCGTCTTTCAGGAAGTGTTCATCTATCACTAAATGGATACTAAATGAATACTTTCAAATACTAGTCTAGGTTATTAGTTAAGTAATATTAAAATATTAAGTTCCTAGAGTGACCTAGAAAAGAGAGACTTGAGTCTAGTCTAGCTCTAGTCCTAGATAGATCTATCAATTAGTATAGTATATACTAATAATAGACAGTATTATTACAGTATAGACCAGTATGAGTATAGTGTTGTAGTCTATACTATACTTACTTATACTATAGTATAGTGATAATAGTCATACTCATTATAGATCTAGTACTCATATTAGTAGTATTACTCTAAGACTAAGTTATTAAGTAATAGAGTCTAGTAAGTAATACTACTCTTTCAAAGACTAAGACTATGAATTATTGAATACTTATTACTAAAAATACTATGACACTATGAATAGTATGAAAAAGACTTACTCACTCACTGACTCAGTGACTGAGTCTTGACAATTTGATTCTCACAGACTCAGATTCTGGAATTTAAAAAAAAGTCTAAGTAACTTTTTTTAGTAACTACTCACCTACGCTACGGCTACTGAGACTGAGACTCAGTGAGTGAGAGGCTCAGGCTACTGACTACTAGTACTACTACTTAGTAACTCTAATCAACTCAGTCTACTGGAAGGCTAGAAAATTGTGTTAATGAATAATGGTGAGTTACTAATACTAGAGTCTAGATCTAGAGTTGATATTTTGTTTAATCTAGATCTAATTAAGACCTTAGCCTAAGGCTTTAGCTAAGACTCCTAGACGACTTAGATCTAGACAAGACGCTAAGACTAATAAGACTAAGAGTAAGACGTTGTTTATATTTCCGCCTTAAAAACGTTCGGAAATTACCAAAATATTTATAAACAAAGGGAAGTCACTCTGGAATTTTATTTTTAAAGTAGGTCATTTGATGTAATCTAATCCTGAGTATACCAGTATACTGAATAGATGATAATAGATCTACATGTAGACTCTAGTCACTCTAGATCTAGATCATTTAATAATACTAATATTTTTAATATTGATCTAGATTATTCTAGATATAAAGTAAAGGGGTAAATCTAGATCTATTCTAGTCATCTAGATCTACTAGTAGTACTAGCAGTAAGTTAGTAACTAGCTAACCATCTCTACTAATAGTAATAGTATAGTAAGTAATAACCTAATTCTCTATTAAAAAATCTTTCTAAACTAGATCTATTAATCTATAGAGTATATCTAGTAACTAAGTATACTATTAAATTTATTTGTATACTAGATCTACTAGTATACTACTTATTTTTATAGTTATAAGATTAAGAGTTAGAGTGTTGTGAAAGAGAAAGATTCAAAGAGGCCCGGAGGCCAGCTTAAAGGGAAACTCTCATAGTTTTTCAAATTTTAGTTATTGACATATTTAAATTCTGCGTAAAAAGTTGTAATAGTAAACATTATATCATTTTTTATTTAAATGCTTAGAAAATTTTATATTTAATAAATTAGACAGTAAATTTGCCACGCCTCCTAAAAAACGGGGTTCTGCGAGATGGTTATAGTTTTTAAAGACGTGACGTCACAACTGAACCTGGCTAAGTTAGATCTATACCTATATCACCGATAAACTCTCTATAGATCTAGATCGCATTTATTCTTACGCTTCACGGCTAGATCTAGTCTCCACGTTGATTTAAAATCGGTCTTTGTTTATAAACAAGGGCGTCCGTATCAGAGCGCTGCTGGGCCCTGGGCGAGCGTCATGCGCGGGGCCCTTAGCCGTAAGGATATACTATATGTACCGTAAACTCATATATATATATATATCACGCTAACGGGCTCATCCGTCTCTCACGCTGTAACAATAACAATACAGTATCTCCGCCTTATACTTATATACTTCCATACACATCCCAAGACCCGACTTATACGGAAGGGCTATACCACAGGTTTAAAAAAATAATTAAAAAAATACTCCTAAGTTGTTTATTTTTTTATTTTTTTTTGTTGTTTTTTATATATGGTGACACGGGGTTTTCCCAAAGCTGCACGATGTCTATTCACAATAGCCTATTGGGGGGAAAATAATGCGTCATCGTCAAAGTTTCTCGGAGCCTATTGGCCGAAATAGCTGTACAAGTAGATCTATTATACATCAACTGGTTCAATACATAGGCTAGGTTACAGTACCAAATAAGATAAAATAAGATAATTTGATCCAATCTAATAGAAATTACGTTTCTTTACAATTGACAACCTCAACATAACTTACTTAGACTTAGACTTAGGTCCTCCCGCGCCGTTCGGCGCATTGGGCGGCAAGCTGTCTCCATAATGATCTGTCATTGGCAATGTCTGAAGCCTCCTCCCATCTGGTGTCCACTGTTTTGAGGTCCTCCATGAAGGTATGACGCCAAGTTATACGAGGACGTCCCTGTTTGCGTTTTCCTCGTATTGGCCTCCATGTCATCGCAATTCTTGGTATGCGTAGTTCATTTTGTCGTAGAACATGTCCCGCAAACCTCATGCGACGTTCTGTCACAACCTCACTGAGTGTTCGACTCCCAGTTCGGCATAGGATTTCCTTGTTTGAGACCCGATCTGTGTAACTGACTCTCAGAATCCGTCTCAGCCATTTTTGTTGAGCCACATTTAGTCTCTTCTCAATTTTGACAGATGACTTCCATGTCTCACATGCATATGTTGCAGTTGGAATGACAATTGTGTTGAGAAGGTGTATTTTTGTCTCGAGTCCAATGGCTTGGCTTGTCCAAATAGGCTGCAGCCTTTGGAAAATGCTCCCTGCCTTTCCTATTCGGCACACTACATCATGGTATGCATCCCCATCATTTGTTATGATGCTGCCAAGGTAAGTGAACTTGTCCAACTCTTCAAGCGTTGACTCGCCAAGTCTGACAGGGGCACCCTTTGCCTTATATCCCACTCGCAAAATTTTTGTCTTATCCAAGTTTATGCGGAGGCCAATTTTGGGTGCCTCTCTATATAGGCTCTCAGTCATTTCTTGTATACTTTTATTTGTCGCCCCGAGTAGTGCAACGTCATCGGCGAAGTCCAAGTCCGTCATTCGGTTTTGTTCACACCATGGAATACCAAAGGCAGTCTGGTTCATTGCTTTCCTCATTATGTAGTCGATGGCTAGGAGGAAAAGGAAGGGAGATAAGATGCACCCCTGTCTCAGACCTGTCTCGATGCTAAAAAACTCTGTGGTTCCTCCTTCTGTTTTAATGCAGCAACTAGACTGACTGTATAGGTGTCGTAGGATCTGGACAAATTTTTCTGGGATGCCGTATTCTCTAGCTATTTTCCATAGTGATTCTCGGTGGACACTATCAAATGCTTTCTTAAAGTCTACGAAACTGATCGCTAGCCGTTGTTGGTACTCAAGACTTTGTTCTATGATATTTCGTAGAACGAAAATCTGCTCTGCACAAGATCAACATAACTACTGTACAAAAACAATATTGATGAAAAATTTGAACATTCACATAAGAACACACATACACATTCACAACCAGCGCTTCATGGATTTGACTTCTATGTAGGCCTACTTCTCGATGACGACAGCTGACCTCGTAACACTCTGACCGAAAGTGGGACAAAGGAGTTTTTAAATCTTTCAGTTTTAGTCTTGATGGAAAGGAGACGACCACTTCTCATACAACCTCAACACTTTTTTTTCCTTTGCAGACTAAATTAACAGTATATTTAATGTATACGTATTAGCCTAATATTACTTTTATAGGTTACTGTTTATCATTAATGATTTGGTATTCGGAGTTGGGGTTAATTCTAGATCTAATAAAAGAAAAAAAAATGCCTAGAGTCTATAATACATATTTTAGATCTAGACTAGATCTACATCGGGAGCTTGTTTTAAAATAAATTCGCGGAAGACAAGTACCGGTAGGCCTACTCGGATTAGTAGATCTAGATGTCTATATAGCCTAAGATTTGAGAGCACCATTGTGACGTCACACAGAAATTCCGTGAAAATCTGACCGTTTTGGATGCGCAGAAAAATTATGTCAGAAAAACATCAATTACTAAGTTATTCTTGCAAATAAAAAAAAAAGAATAATATATTCATTATCTGTAAATCAAAACACATATCATATCAAAAATTGTCAAAACCATGAGAGTTTCCCTTTAACAGCATTAAGTTGCTTAAACTGCTAAAGCCCATCAGAGTTACCCTTTAAATTGTTTGAGTAGCACTATTATGATACTATGTAATATATAAAAGGAAAACAAAGGCGTATGTATGTATGTATGTCCCCGTATAGAAATCAAAACCGTTTCACCGATCTTGACAAAACTTGACAGAAATGTTCCTTAGGCCTTAGGTACTAACTTAGACCTGTGTGTATGAATTGTAGCCCTAAAACAAACTTAAAACCCTAAAAAAAAATAAAGTTGTCCAACTCTATTACAGCTATACTATTTTATGGATCTAGGCTTTGTTTACAAATGCTGACATGAGAAAAAGATCGAAAGGATTTAGATCTAGATCTAATTTTAAGAAATACACTCTGCACTTATAGATTTTTACTTTGACGCATGAAAATACAAAATATAGTCTAATGATTTAATTATTTAACAAAATTAACAGCAGGCTTCAAATTTGTGTTTCAAAAGGATTTTTACATAAATTCGTTCTTTGTATCTGCGAATATAAAAATCCTGTTGAACATACTTTCATTAGACATTACCGAAAGGTTACAAATCTCTCTATTCCTATAGCTATATCTAGGTCTAGGTCTAAAACTAAAGATGAAAGAACTTCTCTTTGCAAAGATAGTTTTAAGCTTTAACACATGAACATACTAATTATAGTCCATTCATTTCATATTTTAATCAAATTAACATTGAAATTTGTTTTCTAAAGCATTTTTACATGATTGCAACTATTATCCTAATATCCCATAAATTAAGGTCAATTTACTATTCATTCATAATTTTTTTAACGTGAATTCACGCATTCGCTTTACTTACAACATTATTATTTTCTTTAATTGTTTCTAATGCACTATATCACTGACTACATCAGCAATACGCAAGTTAAGACCCGCGGGCAGCGGGTAATATCTGTCTAGTCTCACATAAAAGATAAAAACAAGAAAAGGCATAAAAAGTGACTAGATCTACAATGTAGGAATTTATTTAAAATGCATTTTATTTTGTCTATAGACTACAATACACAATTTTTAAAATGTAGAGCAGAGCTTTATTCTAATGCAATGCTACTTGTTTAATACTATCATGCATCCACAGTGAATATGCATATTAAATATTAAAACGCTGACAAGACACCGATTAGAAGAGTTTTGAAGACATTGAAGTAATGGAGAAACTATCCAGAGCTGAATTGATTGAAACTGTCAACCAGCAGAAGGAACAATTGCAGCAGTATAAGTCTAAATTAAGGGGTTAGTTTTTGTGTCACTCACCTGCTACTTAACTGTGGAAACCCTCTGTTGTTTCTTTGAGTCACCCTCTTGCTGCTTCACTGCTGCAATCCTCTGTTGTTTCTTTGAGCCACTCTCTTGCTGCTTCACTGTTGCAACCCACTGTTGTTTCTTTGAGTCACCCTCTTGCTGCTTCACTGTTGCAACCCTCTGTTGTTTCTTTGAGCCACTATCTTGCTGCTTTACTGTGGCAACCCTCTGTTGTTTCTTTGAGCCACTCTCTTGCTGCTTCACTGTGGCAACTCTCAGTTGTTTCTTTGAGCCACTCTCTTGCTGCTTCACTTTGGTAACCCTCTGTTGTTTCATGAGGACTGCTCCTCTTCTGTTTAACTTATAAAAGCCTCTCAACATTTTCACTTGCGCCTTTGCTGTCCAGCGTCATGCTGGTTATCCTCTGTGTCATTAAGTTATAAATTTGTTACATTGGTGTTGTGCAGATTCCAAGTTATGATGACTTTATTACCACACAAATATAATATGAATTCATACAGAATAAAGGAGGTGCGATGGCTGAGCCGTAAAGCGCTTGGCTTCTGAACGTGGGGTTCTGGGTTTGAATCCTGGTGAAGGGATTTTTATTGCGGGATCCTTGGGCTTCTCTGAGTCCACCCAGCTCTAATGGGTACCTGACATTAGTTGGGGAAAAGTAAAGGCAGTTGGTCGTTGTGCTGGCCACATGATACCCTCGTTAACCGTAGGCCACAGAATCAGATGACCTTTACATCATCTGCCCTATAGACCACAAGGTCTGAAAGGGGAACTTTTAGACAGAATAAAGCACACAAACACAATCTTTGAATGAAACTTGATTCCTTTAATAAAAAGAACTCAAGATCAAGTAATTCCACTAGATTCATCAAAGCAAAAAATTACTAAGTGCCAAATCTGTTCTCTTTCCTTTTATAGAAAAGTCAATATCCTTTTGCTATTTTCTGGATTATTAGTGTTGCATTTTTCAGAATTTTACACAGCCTTTTTTGTAAAGACTAGAAAATAGGATCAAATAGCTCTAACCACTGTGAATAGAATGATCTAGAACTTGACTTTTTATTAGCAAGGTTGGCGTGGCTTGGAGGGCGTGGTGGCTGAGCGGTAAAGCGCTTGACTTCTGAACTGGAGGTCCCGGGTTCGAATCCTGGTGAAGACTGGGATTTTTATTTCGGGATTTTCGGGCGCCTTTGAGTCCACCCAGCTCTAAATGGGTACCTGACATTATTTGGGGAAAAGTAAAGGCGGTTGGTCGTTGTGCTGGCCACATGACACCCTCGTTAACCGTAGGCCAAAGAATCAGATGACCTTTACATTATCTGCCATATAAACCACAAGGTCTCAAAGGGGAACTTTACTTTTTTTTTTTTTGCGTGGCTTTCTGTCTTCATTCCTCTCTCAACGCCACTGCTGCTTACAAGGTCAGCTCTTAGCCTGCCCTATGTGGAAAACTGTTGGATCTGGAAACCACTGTGCAGTTCTATGAATCTGAACCCTCAAACATGAAAAATGAGAATGATGAAGAATCAGAAGCCTGCCCTTTGCTGCAAGACCTGTTCTTGTTTATTTATAAATGATTATTTTTTTTTTAATTATTTTAACTCTACCCCAAGTTCCCACTTTAGTTGGCATCATAGTTAGCAGAGGGAAACATTTGAGGCAAAGTTAGTTTTTTTGTGTTAAAAAGTTATAATTTAAGTAATGAGCATATAAACAAAATCTTTCTAAACTAGATGTTGTGGCTGCTTATAAGAGTGTTCTGAAAGAGAAAGAGGCCCTGGAGGCCAGTTTAACAGCATTAAGTGCGTGTAACAGCTCCTCCAGCCTGAACCAGGCAGATATTGTCACAGAGCATATGGTTGACACCAATGAAGAGGAGATTAACACATCTGACCCATTGGGAGCTACTAAGCAGGTTGGTTGATTAAGCTAGAACATGTTACTGACTATTCTTTTAATTTACTTATTGCTTTTCATTGAATATCTCTTTGATCTGACTCTATGAGACACTTTTGGTTGCTGAATCAAGCATCTCAGGTTTCTTGTCTCAGTCTGATTTATACTAGCAATCCATATCTGCAGTTATCTGTTGGTAGCAGTAATGGGAAGTGGGTATCATTTCTAAAATTATTTATTCCAATGGTTACAGGAAAAGTGAATTTTTTTTCTTGATCTTACACAAGCTTTAAAAAGATCTTAACTTAGAATTGAAACAAATGCAGTCATGCGACTAAACTGATGTTTGCATCCAAGGTTGTTGTTTTTTTCTCAATATAATGAACCCTTAAGACTTGTAGGCAGGGGCGTAGCTAGGAATTTTCCATCGTTTGGGAGCCCGGGGGTCTTGACCTCTTTGGGGGCCCTGCATTTTGCGTAATATTACATACTTTTTTTGGGGCCCCCTTTGAGTGGGGGCCCGGGGGATTTTCAAATTCTCCCCCTCCTCCCCCCACCCTAGCTACGCCACTGCTTGTAGGTTTAAAAAATTGAATAGCAAATGGGATATTTTGTTATGTTTTATATAGAAGAAGAGCTAAGACAATATAAAGTTTGTTTATACTGAATTAAAAAAAATATAAACAAATGAACACAAGTTATATTTTTTGTTGCAAAAAAACTCAGATAAAGGAATTATGGGAAAAGCAACAACTGAACAGTTCTAAAATGTATCGTCCTACTGACACATCATTTGCAACAGATTATAATATATGAACATATTTAAAAAAAAGAAAATCTATAATCTGCATTGAAGGATTTATCTCATGTTAACTTTTAAAAATACATAGTTGCCTGATAATTTATTTACTTAGATATGAATAAAATACACTAATAGTAAAAAAAAATAGTTGAAAATATAACACAGAGGCAATGAATAGAGAGAGCTACACTCACCTGGTCATTCTCTTGCTCCACATTTCTCACTCTGTCCACTACAGGAACCCAAGGATGAAAGTCTAGCACTCCGAGAGCAGTTGAAAACTTTAAGTCATTCCCTCACCACTCTTACACAAGAGAAAAATAAAAATGAAGCCAATTTTTTTGCAGAGAGGAAACACTTGAAGGTTAGTATTTAGAAAAGCTGATTTCAGAAATTTTTTATCTGTAAGTTTTTTTTTTTATTTGAAAATAAAATATTTATAGCTTAAATAATATTCATTTTTTTAAATGAATTTTTGAAATGATATAGCTTTGAAAACATTTAGTTTGATAAATATTATTAATAATTTTAAAAAATTATTTCTCCATCTATTACTGATGAATTTATCTACTCTGTTCAAGCATGAGATTGAAGAGCTCCAAGCTCAGCTGTTGGAAGAAAAGAAGAGAACATCAAAACAGGCGGAAGGCTTTGAACTTCAAATTTCAGATGTAAAGTGTTTCTCTTTTTTTTTCACCTATGTATAAGAAAGAATAAATGTCTGGTTCTTTTTCTTACTGCTAGATTAAGTCTGTATGTTCATATTCTGTGTAAGTCATGTTCAAGAGAGATAATTTGAACCATTTTCCTTGTTATACCGGTACCGAATGCTTTAGTCCATCCATCCTAGTGGCGCTACAGCCCATTGAGGGCTCCAGCATGCATCAGCACACCCCTCCTTCCAGATCTCTCCTGAGCATTTCGTCTCCATGCCCGAACCTTTAACTGTTGTGATCTGCCTCAACATTGTCAGTACATCCTATTCATGGCCTGCATTTATGCCTCCCCCTTTGGTATTTACCAGTATAGAATTCTTGCTTCTCTGTTCTCTGACATTCTTTTAAGTCGACCAGCCCACCATTAACATTAAAATAAGTTATTGGCTTGACCCATTTTCAGATCTCTTTTCATCAATACACAAAACACAAAAGTGTAGGTGGTACTGATTGCACTAGTATATGGCCACCAAGTGTATACCTTCTTGTTAAAAAAACACACCATGAATAAAAAGATGGAAAAAAATGGCTGCTAATATTTACTAGCCCAGTACAATAATCTCAAAAATACATAAGACACAGCACATAACAATTAACAATAAAATTGTGGTTTGTCTCATAATTTGAACTACCAATGGAGAATGCATTACTGCACCTTTTAGATACATTTCAAATGTTGATCTGTTTTGGTATTCTTTAAACATTATTTTTTTAATTCTGATGTAACAACACTGTTGATTGTAGAAAAGTAAAGTTCCCTTTTCAAACCTTGCGGCCTACTGCATTTACTTTCCCCAATTATAGTTAGGTACCTATTAGAGTTGGGTGGATTCAAGGGTGCCCTAAAAATTCTGAAATTCAAAACCCCAGTCTTCACCAGCATTGGAACCCAGGAGTCCCCAAGTCTAGCACTTAACCACTTTGCAATGATTGTAGTACTGTATGATTACAAATAATGTTGATTGTAGTACAACATGTGTTACAAGACCGCTTCCATTTATTTTTCTAGATGAAAAGTCGTCTTCGCACTCAACAGTTAGAAAGGGAGCGAGAACAAACAGATCATGCTCTGATGTTAAAAGAACTGCAGGCTTTATTATCCAAAGAGAGAAGCACCAAAGAAGCATTAGAAGCTCAAGTAATATATTTCTGTTTCACATCATAGCAACATTCATTAGAAAGAAATAAAACTGAACTAAAGGTCATGAAAGTTTTTTGGAAATTTTTACAAAATTGAACCGAATTGAACCTGAAATTTCATTCCAATTGTTGACAATTTTTGTCAGACCAAAACTTTGTAAATAAATATATAAATCATAAAAAAATTAATGTAATAAACATCCTATCGTAGAATGATTTATGTGAAAATGTATGAAAAAATTATGTCACTACTTATCTTTAGACTCATGTCAATCATAGAAACTGTGGTAGTCTTTAAAAAAAATATTTTTTTTTACATTTGAAAATAAAGTGAAGTATTTTTTTTTTGAATATATGAGATTTTAAAGTGTTGATTATAAAGATAGGTACCTTTTGTTCAAGGGTTTAATCAATTTCCTTGTTGTTATTTTACTCTGTTTTATCAAGATTGATGAATACCAGTTTGCATTAAAAGATCAAAGACCTCAGAGTGCCCCAGTGGTCTCAGAGGTGTACGAGAAGCAGATCCAACAACTTCAGAATGAGCTGCAGATTGTGAGAGACCGACTAAAGTCTGCAGAGAACAAAGCCAACCAGCCATCACCTTTTATAATTGAGTTGCAGAAAGATATGGCCAACATGCAGGTACCCACTCACTACGTCTTCATTGTTTTAAAATTTTGGATAATAGCATTTTTTTCTGTTACACTACTATGAGCTGAGCATCTTTTAAAGGGAATAGATTTTCAATTTGTGCTAGTGATATTTTGATGTTGAAACACTGACAAGTGGTACATGTAAGATTTTATGATACATGCTTGACTATAAGAGATTCTTAACTCTTTCTCTCCTAACTGACGATACCAACGTTGATTCCATCAGAACTTGTTAAATAATAACGGAGAGAAAGAGTTAAAATCCTAGTCATCTGATAGAAGCTTTACAAGTCCTCTATAAGTGTACATGGTCCAGCTTATATTTTTGAGTATCTAGAGTATTTATCTACCTGACCTGTGTGTTGCACATTTGGTCAATAAATCAATAAATGCATTGCCTATTCTGAATATAATGTTTTGTTGATTACACATGTGTTGCAACCCAGTTTAACCATATCTGAAACACTGAGTGTGTATGTATGAGCTTAACCTACATATCACACCCTGTCAGAGTAGAATTTTTATTGGGCTTATAAACATGTCACTATACAGAAAAAGACCTTGATATTTTGAGTAGAGTTGAATATTTATCTTATGTCTTATTGGCTACTTGTCTCTGTGTAGGAAACTTGATATAAGTCAATAAAGAAATAGTACCTATGTTTCAAAATATTAGGAGGGTGAGTGGCAAAACGCTTGGCTTCCAAAGCTGGAGTTTCAGGTTTGAATCTGGTGAAGACTGAGATTTTTAATTTTGGAATCTTTAGGGCGCCTCTGAGTCCACCCAGCTCTAATGGGTACCTGACATTAGTTGGAGAAAAGTAAAGGTGGTTGGTCATTGTACTGGCCATATGACACCCTTGCTAACCTGTGGGCCACAAAAAACAGATGACCTATACATCATCTGCCATATAGATCACAAGTTCTGAAAGGGGAACCTAATTATTTTGTAAAATATGATTGCATGATTTTGAAAGTAATTATGGACTTGGCTCTATTGGAAAACACATTCTGTATACTTTGTATGATTTTTTATTGAACCATGTAGCTTAAGTCTTAAAAAAAAAATCAGCCACATATTTAGATTATTTTTCCATTTAAATCTTATATAAACAAATGTAGAGGTTTTATAGATTCTTTATGGATTTTCCAGGCTGATTACCAAAGACAGGTTGAGAAAGAACAGCAGAAAGCAACAGAGGCTAAACATCGTCTGAAGGCACAAGCTAAACAAAGTGAGGAGAGAATTTCAAGCCTAGAAGCAAAACTGTCAGATTTGTCAGAAGTGGTGGGCAACTATGAACGTCTGAGGTTTCAAGACCAGCAGGCCATTAGGTAATGATCTGTTATGGTTCAAAGGAAGTCAGTCATATATGTATATATGTAATATGTTTGTAGTTTGCAATGATAAAAATAATGTACATAAATCAAAATCACTTCATATAGACATGTTGGCTTCTTTCTAAAGCAAGCTTCGTGAACGTGTGACTCAATTAGATTTGGAAAACACTGCTTTGGTTCATGCTGCTAACTTGACACCTGAGAAGAAAGAAAACGATTTGGACACAATGGAAGCAGAGAAAATAGTTGAGAAAATATTCCAGTTGAGAACAATTCTCAAAAATGTTGCTGAAAAATCAGAAACTCCAGTGAAACTGTCAAGTTAGTATTTAAAAGAGAATTCTTTGTCTTCTTTCTTTGTTTGTTCCACTGTCTCTAGCTCTTGTACAAGTTCAGGCTCTGACCTTTATGGCTGCCTGAATCAGATGCAAATCAAAGACTTTGCAGAGTTTAAGTCTCTAATTAATATGCATGACTAGATGAACACATGGGATGTAATTCTATTCTATTCTGAAGGAGGTCCACAAATTACAAGAAAAGAGTTAGCAATTTAGAGAAATTGAACATTTGAATTCTCAATTTTCATTTAAATTTTAACCCTGGATTTCCATTTTCAGTGTTTAACTGAGCTATCCCTTAATAACCATTATACAACCACCAACATTTATTTCTCCCTAACACATTCTTTTGGATTTTTGACCAGCACCCAACTTTTAGTCTACACATTTGTTTTCCTTAGCTGAATGCACATTTAGTCCAAGGTATATTTGTTGTTGTTATTCTAGGTATATTTGTTGAAGATATGAATAAAGCAGATGAAGAATCAGACCAGTGCAGAAAGTACAAAGAAGAGCTTGAGCAAGTGAAAGAAGATTTTGAAAGATACAAACTTAGAGCACAATCTGTACTGAAGAATAAAAATAAGGTACTCAAATAATATAGAACAACTCAGCTCATTAAATGTTTTGCTTATTTTTTTTTTTATGCTAGTAATATCTAGACGAGTCTTTTGGATACATATTTTGATTGAGTGTAGTTAATAGATAATATAAACATTAAATTCGGTCAGATACATTTTTTTTTGCCAATGCTGTTGAAAAAATTGTTTTCAAAATAGATTTGAATTAGGAGGGTATGGGCTTGAAAGTTACATCTGAATGAAACTGAAATTTAGCCTATGATAATTAAAGAAAATAAAAAAAAAAATATTTATATATAAAATCTAGATACATATCTACATAACAATATATATATATATATAAATAAAATATATGGGTTTCAGTGTTTGACCAAATGAACATTTTTTTCATTGCCTTTGGACACAAATTCTGATAATCTCCATTGAATTTAAAATGGAATTGAATGTATTGCAAAATGACATTGACGTTAGTTTTTACATAGAAATCTGATGGAATTCAACACACATGGTATCTGCTGCTTAAAATGTTTATTTTGTTTTGGTTGGTTAGTCATGGATAGGTGATAACTTTGTCAGTCCCGGAGATATCATCCAATGAAACAATTTGTTTTAGTGTTGCTTACCCTGAAGATGTACTGCATTTGACCTTAAACGTATACCTCTTAGACTGTTTCATGTGGCGAAAGTAAAGTAAAGTTACCCTTTCAGACCATGCGATCTATGGTGCCGATGATGTAAAGGTCATCTGTTTCTGTGGCCCATAGTTTACGAGGGTTTCATGTGGCCAGCACAATGACCAACCGCGTTTACTTTACCCCAACTAATGTCAGGTACCCATTAGAGCTGGGTGAACTTAGAGGCGCCCAACGATCCCAAAATTAAAAATCACAGATTTCACCAGGATTTGAACCCCAGACCCCAGTTTCAAAGCCAAGTGCTTTTCCGCTCGGCCACTGCGCCTCCATGTGGCCAAAAAAAAAAGTAATTTGTGTCATCATAATGGAAGGGGCTGTACCTCTCAAGATTTTATCTTATGAATAGTCAAAGAATATACCCTGTAAAAGGGTTAAGTCTGTAAAGGGGTTAAGTTAAAAAGAGTGTCATGTGGTCAACACAGAGAAAGTCTATTAATTTTCCCACATTAAAACCTCTAATAATGTGGAACCTTCTGAATCCCAAATAAAATTTGTTCATCTTTGCCAGGATTTGAACTTGAGACTCTCAGTTTGACAATGTAGTGCTTAACCACTTATTCATGTTCAATCCAACTGTCATAAAATACTGCACTTACCTCTTGCATATTGCAAGAATTGTTATTTAAATTTGACTATATATTTTAAAATTTCATCCTCTAGGAAACTGGACCATCCAAAGAATGTGAACTGTTAAAAGAGCAGGTGGCTGAACTTAGAGACAAGCTGCGGATGAGCAACTTCCACCACCAGGAAGAGATAGCAGAGTACCAGAATAAGATTGACAACCTCAGCAAAGCTCTTCTGAGCCATGAGGAAAAATTTAAGGCTGACTTGGCTCAGGTCAAGGCCAGCCACCAAAAGGAAGTAGTTCAGCTGGAGACAGAGTCCAAAAAACAGAGAGAGAGAACCATAGCCATGCTCGCTGAAAAGGATTCTGAGATTCAAAAGCTGAAGGCCATGACTGGTCAAAGTTTGGACAGTGATATGCTGAGACACTGGAGCTCAGGGCAACAGTTTTTCGAAGGTACTTCCCCTGCCGAGGATTCTAAAACCAAACATTCTGAAGAGCATGTAGCTGTAGCACAGCTGCTTGACCTTCCTAAAAGTCTTCAGAATGAGGCCATGTTCCTACACTTTGCTCAAGAGAAGGGTAGAATGGAGGTGGAACTTAACAGCCTCAGGAAACAGAAGAGGCAGCTGGAGTCGGCTATTCGAGATCTCCAGCTCTCAATGAGTCAAAAAGAAGAGAAGCTGAGGGATGAGATCAGTGCCCTGCAGGAGAGACTAGCGGAGGTGGATCGCCACACACACAGAGAAAGCGCCAATGTTGAGTATCTGAAGAATGTCATGGTGAAATTCTTGACATCCACAGACTCTGAAGGCAAGAAGCAAATGCTGAAGGCAGTAATGACCATCTTGCAGTTTAGTCCTTCTGAGAAAGAAATGATAAAGAATGCTCATGCCAGAGGTTGGTGGCCAGCATGATGACTGATTCATCTGACTAGTTGTATCTACAAAATATGCTGAACAGAATGGCTATTGGCTTCCAGACCTGGGCACATGAGTTAAAGTCTACTGCATTTTGTGCATTGACAGTGCCAAATCTTTATCATTTCATGAATAAAAGATTGCTGGTCCTGAAACATGAAAAAAAAAACAACTTTTGAGAATTACAGCCCATTGTCACCATTCTCTCCTGCTACTTTCTGAAGAAAAATTTCCTCTAAAAACTAGATCTCTTTATAAAAGTGGTTAATTTAAAAGTTGAATCTTATTTTGTCTTCACCAGTGGTCTCAACCTTATATCTTATTATATAAAACTGTTATACTAACAGACCTAAAAAAAAATCTGTAAAATGTGCACTACATGGGGTCACAGACCCTAAGCCATGGGCTGGAAACCTTAAATCAGACAAAATCTTTTATTTACTTTGACCTTTTTTTGGTCACCCTCTCAGAAACATTAGTTTCCTCATGCTATCTTTATTCTTTTTTTTTTCTCAATAATGTTATAGTGTGTATATAAATTAACTACAACAGCCTAAGACATTGAATAATCTGTGATGTAAGATATTAATGATTTTTTTTCTTTGCTTTGTGTAAAGAAATTGATGCTGGGAAATTTTTGTTTTCATTTTTTAAATTAATTTAATTGTCAAGTTGTGTTTTTTTTTAGTTGCAATTTTTCCTCCTCTTCTAATATGACTAGACTTTAAAATAAATAAAGCCCAGAAGAAATAGAAGAAGAAAAATCCAAAATACGATTATTAGTAAATTCAACTAGAATAATTACATTAACTAGTATCACAATGTTGAAAAATTTTTTGTAAACCAAACTTTTCTGGTAATTTGACATTTAATCCAAACTCCACTTCTACTTGGTTGCTTCCCTTTTATGATATTTACATAATCTACCAACCTGGCAGTAGAGGATTTACCAATAGGCAGCACAATCTATATCTTAAGACCCTTATATAATATCTAGACTTTTAAAGGATTTTAAATATAGAGCCTTCTCAAGACTCTATAGGGCACTGGCAATTCTTGTCTAGTGAATTCTAGAGTGCATGATAGGCATGACATCATTTTTTTTATAACTAATAGTGTATAATGAGACATTCCAGTTGCCGATGTAAACAAGTTTTTAAGATTAGGTTACCCATTCAGTGTCTACTCAGAATAGGTTATTTTATTTTTAAAATTCACTTTTTAAACACAAGAAAAATATTTACAAATCTATTTTTTTAAAAACAAAGTTTATCTAAGGGAAAGTACTCTGCATTTACAATGATATCTCTCAGTATTCATTTTCCTTATTCAACATCAGACAGAATAATTAATAACAATAATAACAATAATTAATTGACTAATTGGTCAATTTTTTAATTGATATATGTTTTGTTAGGTAAAATAAATAATTCTCTTAAGTTTAACTTGATCTGAGAATCTGTGTGGAAAAAATAGCATGTACAAACTTTTTACCCAAAGGATGAGTTCTTATAAGCTTTAAAATAAAATTTGCTTTAAATGTAAAATTTTATTTATTCTGAGGTTTTGGGTTTATTCACTTTTGACATTTTTTACACACTAATTTTTATTGGACAATTGAAGTCATGATTTGATTGACAGATCAATTAAGTAGTTTCATGACTCAGAACTCATCTTAAGGAACCAGCAATGGATGTTTTACCAGAGTGTTAATACAACTTGACTTGTCAAACAATCTCACTATGTGGAGTGTTTTTTTTTTTTTCCTTTTTATAGCACAACTTTCATGGCTTACTCAGTCGACTCTAGGTCAGTTACTTTTGTGGACTAGGGCTGTCAGGGAGAAGGTTTCCATGCTGTGACTCAGCTCAAGTCTGGATTTGAACTTCAATCCCTATGATTGGTAGCCCAGCAATTAATACCTCTCAGTTACACACCACAACAAAGTGTTAATATAATTTGGTTTTCTAAACAGTTCTCCTTGTGGCATTTGTAACCAAGGAGTGAAGCTATAACCAAATAAACACAAAGTGTTAATATAATTTGGTTTTCTTAACAGTTCTCCTTGTGGCATTTTTAACCAAGGAGTGAAGCTATAACCAAATAAACACAAAGTGTTAATATAATTTGGTGCCCAACTGCCTTTACTTTCCACAACTAATGCCATGTACCCGTCAGAGCAGGGTATCATGTGACCAGCACAATGCCCAACTGCCTTTACTTTCCACAACTAATGCCATGTACCCGTCAGAGTTGGGGGATCTCAAGGGCATCCTTAGAATCCAAAAGTCCCAGCCTGAGATTTGAACTCATGATCCTTATGTTCAGAAGCCAAATGCTTTTATGACTCAGCCACTTTGCACATGGAAAAGGGGGGGGGGTCATGTTTCAGTCCCAGTGGAGTCCAGAGTTTTAGGTGTCCGAGATGTTTTTCCTATTTAAATTAAAACAGCATGTCCACAAAAGAGATTGGGCCAATATGGCAATTGTTAGTAGCCATGAGATTGATCTATATCATTAAAAGAAAAAAAAAAGAAACAGTATTCTACCCTCAGTCTCTAGAAACTTGCTTGCTTTTAGAAAAGTTGAGAGTCGAGAAGCAAGACAATTTTCAGAATTCTGTTTGATCATTAGGTCTAGAATACTATTTATTGTCACAATTTGGAACTTGTACTCGGTAGTAACTCGGTACCGGTACTCAAGACTTTCTCGTTTCTTCCAGTTTGTTCTTCCATTGAATCAAACGCAAATGTTCTTATTACTGATTACATTTAAATTACTTACCAACTTGGGAAAATGTTTTTATTTTTTTATTTTTATTAAACAACAACAACAAAAAAGACCTTGGTCTCATTTGTTTAAAAGTTTTTGGTTAACTTTGTACTGGCAGGTTTACCAGCTAGTCTCTGTGAATGTCAGAGTGAACTGCGCAATTATTTAACTTTAAAGTGTTATGACCTAAATCTTAAAGACAACACTAGATCTAATTGTTGGCAAAGTTTGTGTGTAAACTTTGTATGACCCAGACAAAAGAACTCTTGTTATCTTAGCACTGAATCCGTCTGATAAACGTGTACTGTTTAAGTGAAACAGTGGTACGAATGTGCATTTTGTGTGCCTATAATGTATTGTTTTGAGTAATGTACAATTGTAAGAAAAATTTCTTCAAGGATGATAACGAAATATGTTATTATTACTATATCCACCATCAGTGTTTCACAAGACTGATTTTAAAAAGTAAAGTATTTTCAAAAAATATTTATGACTATTGTTTTTGAGTTTTTTTGTTTTTTTTTGTTGAGCATAGCTGTGCTTTGTTTCCAATTGAAGAGAATGTGGCATGGAGAGTATGTCACATCGCCCTACTTCCATCACACAGCGAGAGAATGAAAGCACTTTTTAGCGGCCCCCGAAAGGGGAAAAGACGCTATTAGTTTTGTGTGGCCTGTCTGTCCGCCTGTCTGTCTGTCTGTCTGTCCGTCCGTCCGTCCGTCCCGTTTAGTGCTCAGAAAGTAGAAGAGAAAATGAAAATCTGACATCACGATAATATAGAGCATTCAAAGTTCTGATGCAACGGCTACTTTTTTTTTTCTAAAAGCTCAAAATCTAATTTTTAAAAATATTTTATGCAAACAGTATTTAAAGAGAAAAAACCTAATTAGTATGCAATATAAATGAAACATACTTTAAGACAATTAATAATCTAGTATACTGCATGGGTTTTCACATTTTTTTTGGTTCCAACATACGAGTAACATACCAGTATTTACTCGTAAAGTAATCTACTCATAAAAGAGGTGTGGCAGTTGCCTTGAACATCGGCTTTACAAGGCTAACGTTGAGAGATCAAAGAACGGAAGATGTATATTTTGACCGCTGGGGCACTGAATAAGATCTGTTGTTTATCTTTGATATAATTTTTTTAAATGAACTTTTAGCAGCGACAAAGAGAGTTTGTGTGATACACAAAC
>JADKLZ010022146.1:0-13215 GCA_021533235.1 Biomphalaria straminea | reverse complement strand
GGGGGGGGGGGGAGGGAAAAGTATGAAAGGGGGTTTCAACAACATTACGTCTGTCTATTTCGATACAGTTGTTAATTATTCAATTTTCTCAAAGCTTAATCGTTTTAAATTTTATTGTGCATTTAAATTATGTAAAATCAATTCTATATTCACTAATAATCACGTAAGTTTCTACTTTTACTAATATTATAAATGAGGTAACGAACATTGGGAGCAGGTTTATAACAGAATCTACAAGACTATATTGATCATGCAATAGAGCCTTTCTCATAAAATATGATATTATATATTTGAAACTCCCTTAACTTGTTTGATTCTGTTTAAAAAAAATTGTACAAACATTGACTTTTAATCCGTGTTGGAGTTCTACTTCAAATATAATAAGGTTATTAAAAAGCTTCTCTACTTGTATTAGAATGTCTTTTGGTAAATGTACCGATACATTCGGATTACTCAATTGCTTGTTACACATTACAGTCGTCTTATTGAGAAGGGGGGCCGACCAATATATTCTTGAACCCGGGCCCACGGGTACCTTTATACGCCACTGATAGAGAGAGAGAGAGAGAGAAAGGGAGATATATTTTGCAATATGCGAGCTTTGACAGTTATTTTTGGCAGTTCTGTCCCTTATATTATCTTTGTAGTTGTTTTAAAGACTATTTTTATATTTTGCTTTTTCTTTTCACTGCAGTGTTTTCTATCTTTAAGTTTCAGAGATTTCAACACATTGGAGATACAGCAGAGAGATAATCCTGACTTGTACAGTGTTGTTTTAAAACCTTGCACATTACTTACATAAGGTGTAAAGAGTGTTAGTCCTAGTAGGATGTTTCAGTAGCAGTCCCAGTAAAATATCAGATCAAATTTAAACACCAAAACAAAAGTATCCTCCTTTAAATCAATTGAATTTCTTGTGCTTCTATTCCCGTTACTGAGTAGATCTATATTAAGAAACACGACACTAGTTATCCAAATGTGTTTTAGATAAAACAAAGTCTATTATCTTGTGACTGGAGAAAGGAAGTTACAGGCCTAATGTCACATTGTCACTTGGCTCTAGTAATACTTCCTCCCTGTGTGTCATGATCAGCTGGAGGAAAAAAAATGCTATTTATCTTTCCAGGTTAGCCATAATAATAATAATAATAATAAGGCTTGTCTTCAAGTCCAAAGATTATCGAGGAGTGCAGCATTTCAAAGAGACTTCAGGACTGACTAATAGAGTTACAGATTTCGTGTTGTTGTGTTTTGTTTATTATCTACAAGAGGCGCGGTGGCTGAGCAGTAAAGCGCTTGGCTTCTGAACCGGGGGTCACGGGTTCGAATCCTGGTGAAGGCTGGGATTTTTATTTCGGGATCCTTGGGCGCCTCTGAGTCCACCCAGCTCTAATGGGTACCTGACATTAGTTCGGGAAAAGTAAAGGCGGTTGGTCGTTGTGCTGGCCACATGACACCCTCGTTAATTGTAGGCCACAGAATCAGATGATCTTTACATCAACTGCCCACAAGGTCTGAAAGGGGAACTTTACTTTCCTTTTTTTTTATTATCTACAGAAAGTCCTCAAGTTACGTCAGTCCAGAGTTACGATGTATTGTGATACTGGACATCTCCCATATACTATATAAAGCTTGCTTTCGATTTTAAGTGGTTTTACGCTGAGAACTCAAAACTCCTTTCAGACTAACCATGCAGCAGTATTTGATGAAGATAGACAAGCCTGCATGACATCATTTGCGCTCTAGCTCATCTGCCTATCCAGACTTACCTGCTAAAGAGGCCTGCAAGAGATTCTGTACCCTCTACCTTAGCTGCTTCTACAGACTAACCAGCAGCAGTATCTGATGAAGTTAGAGAGGTCTGCAAGAGATTCTGTACCTTCTACCTCAGCTGCCCAGAGAAACAACAACAGAAATTGTATTGAATGGGGATGTCGCAAGTTTAAGTTCAACAAAAGTCTAAATTACTCGATTTTAAAATCTATATATATAATTCTCTTTTTCCCTCAAGAGTTTGGACGAGCAAGAAGCAGTGGCGTAGCGTAGGGGGGGGGGGAGGGAGGGGGCGATTTTGAAAATCCCCCCGGGCCCCCACTTAAGGGGGCCCCCAAATGGGTGTCCAAAATTTGTTTGTAAATACATAAATTAATATATTTGATTGACAAATAGTGTCAAGTACCAGTACGTTTTAAAATATTTTTCCGAAAGAGAAAAGTTAAAGTTAGTTTTACATTTTAATGCAAATCTTCAATAGATTTGTTGCTGATTTATTTTACTTTCAAAAGAGATCAAACGTGCTTGCAGCAAAAACTAAGAATATTACTCTCTTAGGGCGTCCTTAGCAGTGCGCGGGACCTTGTGCGTGTGTCATGTGCGGAGCCCCATAAGGATACACCATATATACCGTACCACATCACGCCAACCTGCTAATCCGTCTCTAACGCTGTAACAATAACAAGATAGTATGTCTGCCTTAACGCTGTGGGTCATCCTTTTTGTTACAAAACATAGAACATTGCGTAGCCTTTGTTGGCTTACTACTGGCCGCGCTTAGTGCTATATATACTGTATTGTAATTGTTCTGCATAAAGAAAATTCTTTCAACTTTAAAAAAAGTTTAAAAATTACTCCCATGGCCATAGCCTATTGGGAATAAAACAAATAGACGGAAGCAACCAATCCATATATTTTATTTCGTATGCAAAACATCGACATCCAATCGGATTGTATTAGGAAAATATGTGGTGATCAAGTTTGTGACAATAAAATTTCCGATCGCGGGGCCCTCCGCAAGCGCGAAGCCTGGGGCGACTGCCCCACTTGCCGCTACTGGCCACGAATAAAACTGTATAATATACAGCGTATTCTTAATAATTATTATTCTTAATAATGCTTGAATTGTCCATTATTCGGGTTGACCAGGGTGGGGCTACAAAACAGCGTGATGCATTGGTTAAACCTATGATAACGCAGCCACAATGAGTGGCCGTCTGTCTGTTAGGCATAAATCCAAAAGCAATATTGAATTGTTCAATTTTTTTTCAAAATTAACTTCAGAGATCCTTCCTTTTAAAGCTAGTATTACATCATTCCTACTAAAGTTCTTAAACTGATATCAACTAGGAACTTTAACAATTCGACCACTTCTGGTTGTCTTGACTGGCACAACAGATTCTCTAGACGTTGGTCTATAACTGTCTGTTTCGTTTGTTCTAACAGTTTACTGTTTTTTTGCCTTCAACGGTATCATAGTACCCAAAGATATCGTGATCAAAACCTTGTTCAAAAAGCGTTGATTTCTTCTGTATGTTTTCCCATTGTTTGTTTATGATGTTAGATCTGGGTGAGGATTTTTTTTTATGAGAACTACTTTCTGCCATGTTTGTTCTAGACGAACTCTTACTTTCTCTCCGACAGAGTAATCTTTAGGTAGTCTTGCTTTTGCACCGTTTTTCACTTTGCTTTTCACCTGTCGTTCGTTGAGTAATGTCTTTTCATTTTCAGTTACCGTTGGTTTCAATAGTTTTGGATCAGTTGGATTAATGTCCCTGAGTCTTCTACTCATCAGGAGTTGTGATGCTTATCGGAGTATTTCTATGCTCGAGCATGCTTTCTGCTAAATAACGAGAAACTGACGAAACTGATCACCCAATCCAACGAAAAAGCAAAAGAAGGTAGTTAATACTATGGATTCCCTGTAATCAAAAGAACCAGAAGAAAGAAAAGACCTTATGGGAAGTTGAGTTCTGATGTCAATAGAACAGCAATTCAAACGTGTTGCGACAGAAGTGCTGGACAGATTTCAAATGGGGATGAAGGACAGATTTCAAAGGCTGGAAAAAATGGATACCTTTGGGTTTGTTCTTGAACCAAGTCACCTGTTGGATGATGACACGCTTATGACAAACTGTTACTTTTTCCTGTTTGTATGATGAAATAAATGGCAAATCGCTTGTTCAATGATGTCATTGATGTACGAGCAGTTTTGTTCAACAAACCAGTAATACAATCCACAATAGACATATTGCGGAAACGCGCTTCATATGGTAATAACGTGTGCTCAAACCTTGCAGCCTCTCCGAATACCGCTAACTCAGGCAACTTCCATTGCGTCATTCTCAAAGCTCTAGTTCATCAAAAACAATCCCAGGAGCACAATGAAGCAAGAAAGGCTTATCATGGCTTTAATGTCAGTGAAGTCACAGATACTAGAAAATATCGATGTAGATGCTGCACAGAATGCACGACGTGAAGCGATATTATTATTATTAAGCATTATTTAGCTTATAAACAACGGTATTATTTATTAAAAGAGTGTTTTAAGATATTGTTTTTTGTTAAGTTTACTAATATACTGAACCAATTTGATCTTGGGCTTATATATTTTTTGCGTACATTATGTCATGTCATATGTCGAATGCCAAAATGCAAGGGGCCCCCAAAGAGATCGATTCCCCCCCCCCCGGGCCCCCGAACCCCTAGCTACGCCCCTGGCAAGAAGTAAAGGAAAGATCACTCTCTCTTCTCGGATAGAGTTATCTCATGAAAAAAACAAGAGAAAAAAAAGGGGGAAGGAGAACAATGCCGGATCTTTGTGACCAAGAAAGATCACTTTTTTTTTTTATTTCTACATTACGTGAAAAGAGGGGGGAAGTACTGCTAATTATTCTCACTATACATTCTATACGCTTGATTATATTTATGTGTGTATTAAAATAGTTGAACCTTCTTTCTGTAGCTTTGTTTTGATTTTGCTCCTTCGTATTCCCTTTTATTTCCTAACCATGGCCACCGATTCACATATATTTCGTGGAGTCAACAGGTCTTTCAATGTAGTCGAAATTACTACATCAGGTTTATTTTTAGCAGTCGCATATTTCTGGAAAAATGACATCGACAAAACTGTTGCATCCAAACTTCGTAAGATGGCTGTAGGCTTTCGCGGAAAATCTGTTATATGTTACAAAATGGTTTAATTTTATAATTTATACGCCTAAAATTAGCGCGGGTGCTATGAAAGTGCGGGACGCACAGCGGTCTCATAGGTTGCAGCACTGGCGGATCCAGGAGGGGGGCGATAGGGGCCATAAGCTTTCGAGTGGGGCGGTCCGATTTCGGGTGGGGGGCGGACGAATTTTAGTTTAGAATTTACCAATTTCTTTACGAACTTATTACTTGTGTTAATATTATATACTAATTATTTATATTTTGCCCCCCCCCTCTAGTAGTGGGAAGCTTGGTCGAGAGGATAAGTGCGGCTTGAGCTTGGCTTGCTTGGCTACCTAGAAGGGGGCTCGAGGTTCGACACCCGACTCGGGTTTACTGAGCGCCCAAAGGCAGCACGGGAAACAAACTCCTAGATACCCCCTCCCCCCCACTGGTCCACAAATGAGATTGGACCAAAGCGCTCTGAGCATGCTATAAGCATGAAAGTAGCGCTATATAAAAGCTATAATAATTGTATGTTGGCCGATATGGTGGGGTCGGGAGGGGGCGATGGATATTTTTATGGATAAATATTATTAGAATATTTTTCAACATTTTTCAAAAGGTCCTTTTTAAATAGAATGAATTGTGAGCTTTAGGTCAGGAGAATGCGTTTCTTCGGTGGAGAATGCAAGAAAACGTTTTTTGGCGTCGAGGCTTCGCCCCGAACCCCATTGATAAATAATGAGCTGTGGATGTCAGGAGAATGCGTTACTGCAATGACGAATGCAAGAAAACGCTTTTGGTGTCGGGGCTTCGCCCCGAACCCAAATGATTTATATTGAGTTGTAGATTCAGGAGACTGCATTACTGCAGTGAAGTATGCAAAATAACGCTTTTGGCGTCGGGGCTTCGCCCCGAAATCTACTGATGAATAATGAGCTGTAGATGTCAGGAGATGCGTTTCTGCAGTTAAAAATGCAGAAAAGGTTTTTAGCGTCGGGGCTTCGCCCCGAATCCCACTGGCAAATCTTACAGCCTTACCTCAGACTCCAGCTTGCCTCAACATGACTGTTTTTTGGTTGTTTTTTTTCCACTAAAATTGGCCCTGCAAAATAGCGACGTATGCTACGCCGCCGGTCGACTAGTATATATATATATTTCCGACGTTTTTTTTTTTCCTTATGGTATCATAAGGAGCTGTCATACTAGACGTCAAATATTCTTATTGCGCCTCTGTGTACAGTCTCTGAAAAAATATTTTTTGTATCTGCAATAACTTACCGTAGTTGTTAACACTTATCTTATTGTTCTTATTTTATCTTATATGTTACAGACATGCCTTTAGAAAAAAAATGAGTACACTCTACGTGTGTCTCTATGTCTGTAAGATATGTAGGCCTAAGCTCTGTAAAGTCATAGATTTTCCTGGCTGATTCAGTCACATCTTTTTTTTTTATCTAGGCCGAATATGAATATGAACTAGTTAAAGTCATCACCGTTCTAACTAAATAATATGTTGATTTTATGGACATTTTTAATCTTTATATTTTATTCCTTATTTTAACGTCATTTAAAGTCTATACTCGCAGCCGATCTCACTTCTGCAATAAAACATCATCTGTCACCTCTTTTTGATAAGAGTTTATAAGGGAAATAATTCTCCGTAATCTCGCAGGCGGAGTAAAACGTGTACTAAGTGCAGCATTTAGTCCTGAGTGTATCAAGTGCGAACATTTTATGGGTAGTTCGTTGTTCTCAAATTAGAGGGACTGGTCACTCCGTTCGAAGTATTTAACTAAAGGAAGCCTATTGAACACTTCACGTGAATGTATCAATAGAAACCAGGTTCTGTCACGCCAATAATAAGAGGACTAATCATTATAGATCTAACCCACTGTAAACATGTCTCTTAACTCTAAACTGTGTTACAGATTCATGTTATGGGTCAAACTAAACTTCTTGGGGAAAGAGCTATATCTAGCCTTTAAAAAAACAACAACACATTTTAAAGACCTATATGCGTAAGGTCTACAATGATTTTTTAAAATCTATGTTTCGACTTTGAAAAAAAACAACAAGAGATAATAAAATACTCATACAACATTATTCTTGCGTGTTATAACTAAACAGACAAAAAAAAACTTAAACATCTCATAACATTATGGTATAACTAAGTATAAAAGTATACTATATGATAACACAGTAATAATCCAAATTCTCTGCATTTAATATACAATTTCAAAAGAAAAAAAAATATTTAAAAAAACTTGCTTTAAAACAGCTAAGCTTATCTAAGTGGAAGAGCTCCACATCTACATCTCTCTTAATAATGGAGAAGCTATTTCCCTTTTATTTTCCTTCTTCGATATCAAACGAAATAATTACTTACCAAAAATTAATTGAATAATTGTTGTTTTTTTTTTAAATTGATTCATATTTTGTTAGGCACCACAATAAATAATTCTTAAAGTTTCAACTTGACCGGTGAATGGGTGTGGGTGAAATAGCGTGTACAATTTTCTAAGGGACAAACTTTAAAATATTTAGCCATACATTTGAATGCTGAAAAATTAATTTCCCTTCTCAGTACAAAAAATTAATTAATTAAATTGCTTCATGTATTTGTGCAGTGTTTCAATTTGATCAGAGAATGAGTTTCGGAGAAATAACGTGTTCAAACTTTGTATCCGACAGACCGAATGAGTTGCTATAGCTTTGTAAAAATATTCTCACAACCAGTAGTTGCCGATGGCTCGTTTATTTCTCTTGAAATCAACACAACGCTTGGGTCACAGAAATTTGATCTAGTGTTCTGTCCACCAGTTTCATGTAGTGTTGTTCTTTTCTTTTATCAGCCTCTATTCTTTTCTCCCCGACACATGAGAAGCAGACTTGACAACAGAAATACAGGCCATAGCCGTGATGCACTTACGAAGTACCAGTTGCTCATTAGTGCTAGATGTATTTAAATACATTTCTTGCAGAATATCTTTGCGAAGTGTTTTTATATCATGGTGCTTCTCATCTCATTCTTCAAATAGCAGAAGTTTTAATCAATAGCTATTTGCGTTCAAGACTGCAAGTAGGCCTACACACTGATAATACGTAAAATAAGATACGCCCCTGCCAATAAAGTATATCTCTTAAAAATTCCGTAACAGCTGTTTACAAATTTAGTACAAGACACATTTTGCTTTCAACTTTATTATATATAAGATAATTTTTATTGATCCAATCAAGTGGAAATTCAGTTTGAATGCAATTGACCACCTCAGCGTAACAACTGTAACATTAATAATATATATGCAAATACGAACAACATTCACATACTAAAAACTTATACACTCACAACCAGAGCGTTATGAATTAGACTTCTATGTATTATCTTATCTTATCTTATCTTTTGAAGCCGCGCCCTCCCCCAAAAAGTATTAGCTTAAAAGGAGAAAATGTCCAACTTCTACTAGAATGGTGCATTATCCATTGGTCCTAACCTCTCAACTTTTAATTAATTAAATGACTTTAATAAGCTTATATTAATGTTACCGCACTGTAGTAAATGCGGAGTATATTAAGAGACTACAACACACTACAAGTGGACATTTTTTAAAACAACGTTGGTGTTTCAACTGTAAGATTTAAAAAACTGTTGATAAAATACGAATAGAAATGTCGAAAGAAAAACGTAGAGTTGCTGAACAGTCCCAACATGCTTTATTTTCTCTAATTTGTGGGCCCCCTTCTCGTGGTTACCTCCGGATAGTGGACCCCTTTCTTACTGTCACGTAAACATGTTGTCTTGTTCACAAGTCAAGGTCACTTCCCCGGCCAAAATAACCCGGCAACTATTTTTAGTTTGTTCCAGGAATTTCAGCCACGTGCTATGCAGACGTCTGAATTCAAATTTGATTGGTTAGAATAAATTAGCTGTAAAAAGGAGGCTCGTTTCCAAAGTGCGCCCAAACAGTCGGAGCTCTGGATATTCCGGAGAACAGTCGCATTGGTAGATCTAACATTTTACATAAGAAATATGCTTTTATTCAACTACAAATTTTATTAATATTTATTTGTACATAGCTGTACTTATGTTGGATTTAAATAAAGGTTCCTGTATTTCAGTTGAATCCTAGATCGTCATCGTCAATATTATTCAATATTATTATTATTTCAAATATTACAATCCCCGGCGTCACAAATCGTGACAGTAACACTCTGACCGAAAGTGGAACAAGGGAATTTTAAAATCTTTCAGTTTTAGTCCTAATGGAATGGAGACGACCACTTCGTTCAGATCTGATAAACGAAGATGCGCGGTGACTAAGTGGGAAAGCACTTGGTCCCTGAACTGGGTGGGTCAGGGTTCAAATCCTGGTGGAGACTGGGGAAAAGTAAAGCCGGTTGGTCGTTGTACTGGCCGTATGACACCCTCATTAAACTTGGGTCACAAAAACAGATGACACATCATCTGATCCTACACATCGCAAGGTCTAATGGGGAACTTTCCTTTATTTCAAATCATCATCTCCAAAATAATCTGATGGTGCTGTTTGTAGCGTGTCTCGTTGCTCGTTGTATATGATAAAAAGAGTCTCTGTAATCACAATAATTTTCCATAAGGATTAATAAAGCAGTCTTAGTCTTAATAAAGTCTGTTTAAGTATAAAAGGTAAGTTAGGCCTTATCACAACCCTGCGTGAACTTCTTTTGTAAAGAGAATATTATCAATTCCTTAACAATATTATACTGGCCATAGTGCAACTCCTAGCGAACCAATACATTTAATCTGATAGCTAATATTATTAAAAAAAACACAGCTAACTGTAATCTATTTTTATAGAGCATTTTTTTAAATGTAGCGGTTGTATTGCTGTCAAACAATGTTGGAACCGTTGCTGCAGAAACCAATCAAACCAATACATTTCCCCCTTCTAGTTTTCCAGACGACTCTCTCAGAGCAACATCCGGTCTTCTCCTGTTTTTCCATCAATAATAATTAGATGAAGAGGAGACAGATTTTTTTTAGGCCATTCTAGTTTGAAAAGTAATAGTCATAACAATGTGAAATATAACGTATTTTTTTTTATTCCCCACCCAATTTCTTTGTCCAAATGCCAATCCCAGTCTCGCGATAATGTCGTTGTAATTTTTTTTTATCTACGTTATTTGAAAGCGACATTTCAAAGTCTCTGTTGTAAGACGATGTATTAAATCAAAATACATTTTTTATTAGTATAATATGTCGGACAAAGTGTTCAGGTTTTTGTTTGGGTGTGTGCAGGAGCATAGCACATCTCTCATTCGATATGCAAGCACTTCCTGCTCTAGTGCCATGTATTGGGTTGCTTGATTCAGCCAGGACAACCAATGATCAAGCAGAGTTTAAGTCTTTAATTAACACGCATGACTAGGTTAACACATGGATACCCAAAGGACGTCATTATCTTTTCTTTTATAGGGTGGTCTTTATCATAGGCCTATATCGTAGTTTGAACATATATATTGTTAGCACAGCCTCACATCTTGTTAGCATAGCCTCACATCTTGTTAGCATAGCCTCACAACTTGTTAGCATAGCCTCACATCTTGTTAGCATAGCCTCACATCATGTTAGCATAACCTCACATCTTGTTAGCATAGCCTCACATCTTGTTAGCATAGCCTCACAACTTGTTAGCATAGTCTCACATCTTGTTAGCATAGCCTCACATCATGTTAGCATAGCCTCATATCATGTTAACATAGCCTCACATCTTGTTAGCATAGCCTCACATCTTGTTAGCATAGCCTCACATCTTGTTAACATAGCCTCACATCTTGTCAACATAGCTTCACATCTTGTTTACAGTAATACACCATGCTAGCACAGCCATACATCATGTAAGCATAGGTATATATCATGTTAGCATAGCCATATTTCGTGGTTCAAACATATATCATGTTAGCATAGCCATATTTCGTAGCTCAAACATATATCATGTTAGCATAGCCATATTTTGTAGTTCAAACATACATCATGTTAGCATAGCCATATATCGTAGTTCAAACATATATCATGTTAGCATAGCCATATATCGTAGCTCAAACATATATCATGTTAGCATAGCCATATTTCGTAGCTCAAACATATATCATGTTAGCATAGCCATATATCGTAGTTCAAACATATATCATGTTAGCATAGCCATACATCGTAGCTCAAACATATATCATGTTAGCATAGCCATATATCGTAGTTCAAACGTATATCATGTTAGCATAGCCATATATCGTAGTTCAAATGTATATCATGCTAGAAAAGCCACACATTCACACGATAACCGAACCATACTAGTAACTTAATTATGTAGGCTATGTTAACAATTTAACAATTTACATTGTGACATTCACTCCTGTTTCTGTTTCGACTTTGGCACTAACGTTAAGGTGCGCTATGTTGTTTAGAATATTAGACTTGTAAATGATCAATGCATTATTGATATGTATTCATTTATTATGCCTCATCATATCATTAACTCATTAAATCTTGTTTGATATATACAACAGTGTTATCCACTTGTATACATTTCTAGTTGTTGTAGTTGCTATTGTTTATTAACTAACTTGTTACTTGTCATGTTGGTAGGGGTGCCAAGGCAGACGAGCCACGACTATATATATTAACCCCGGCAGAAAGTTAGTAACAGTCAGGCGAGGACCCGGCATACCCTAGACCATTACACCTGACAATATTCTGTCTTTGAGAGTTTCTAGTTAAGTGGCTTAAAAAATATAGTAAGCAATACATATTATCACTTACTTTAGATGAGTTTGCCGAGTCGTACGGTATGCGCTCTGGACTGTCGTTCGGTCGTCTCGATGTTCCAGGGTTCATACCCTGCCCGCTGCCATCGCCCGTCGTCCTGCGGGACGTTTGGACTAGGAAGTAGATCATCCTCAACCCTGAAGGAACATCCGAAACATGTAAAGCATTTTACAAACATTTTATGAATGCCCATTACTGTTTGGTGCATTTTTTTAAAGGGTACCTGGGAGAGGATATCTAGTGTTGCGGTGTTTGGAAAGGAAAAACCTTTAAAGGTGAATTAGTTTTCATCGCGATTTGAGCTCCTAATTTTCAGGTCAATTATGCAGTTAATACAGTTAACAGGACAATATGGAGGCTGGGTAAGTAGTAGAAATCTCTGAATGGAAGACGGGTTAACATAGACATGACAGATTCAGTAGCACGCTCCAGTGAACAAGTATTGCAAGTGGGTGAGGATGAAAGAAAAGAGCCGCTAAACCATCCAATCCGCCACGGGGATCGCTTGCTGTGGTTTAGACCCTTTCACGGTTACTAGTAGAACATTATAGGAATACGGAGGAAGTTCGGCCCCCTTCCTCGTTGAGCAAGAGGAACACCGTTGTGGCTCAAGCAATTCTTACGGATTTAAGATCATTTAGTTGATGGGAGACCTCTGTCATACCCTCTTGGTAAAATCTCTTCCCTGAATCAAGGGTCGACCCGTATGGACACTCTTCAAAGGATGCTAATACATAATTTCACAATAAATATTGGAATTATATGATGTATATAAAAGAAAACACACACAAAAAAACAAAAACAAAAAACAACACAACTTCAAAGTTGTCAGTTTATTTTGAAATCGTTTCTTTCTATTACGTTTTCATAATGAATCTTGAAAAACCAACAGCAACAAAAGAACAACAAAACACAAAGTTCAAATATCAATTGACAACACGTCTATTCAATCCGTAACTTTGTAGAAACAAAAACCTGGAAAATATAGGTAGGTAAGGAAGTGGACGCGATTCTTGAAAACGGCTCTAATGATTTTCCAAGAAATTGGACAATTGCTGTATATAGTTGGGAATGAATTACCGGTACTGCTAGTTGGCCACACTGGGGAAACCCTCATTTGATCTTTAAATAAAATAGATATGGATAGAGCAGAGGTTCTAAAACTTTTTTTTGACTTCCCTTTTCCCCAACTAAGTTCAGGTATCTATTAGAGATGGGTGGACTCAAAAGCGCCCTAAAGAGGCCAAAATAATAAGATTCCACTCTTCAACAGGATTCGAACCCAGGACCCCCTTTACCACTCAAGTACTCAGGTATTAAAAGAAAGTTTGTATTTGATAAGTCTTGTACGTCCTTTCAGAGAGGAAGATTATGACGTCAGGACGGCAGTGAAAGCAAGGCTCAAGCACTGGACCATCGTGTCGACAGTCCGAAGCTCATACCACACGGCCAGCTAGCCACCCTAAATATGGAGAATTGATAAG
>JADKLZ010022145.1:0-20483 GCA_021533235.1 Biomphalaria straminea | reverse complement strand
TGTTCTTTTTATATAACACAAATTAAAGTTTATAATACCAAAGATGACTTAAATTTAAAGGGGTCAAATCAACATTGGTATCGTCGGTTAGGAGTGAAAGAGTTAAGATCCTAAGGACTCAAAATATTTCTGTAGGGAACAGCACCAGGAAAAAAAAAAGAAAGGTGGACCAAAGAAGCCATAGGAAGACAATGGCAAAGAATGGACAGGCCTGGCAATGAAAGAAAGACTCTAATTCATGCAAAAGAGAGAGAGAGAGATGGAGAAAAATGGTTGACAGATGATGTGTGGTGCCCCAAAGCAAAGATCTAACAGACTAAAGAACAGGTGAAGGTGAAGCAAACAAAAAATAAAGGAGTTCAATAGTTGACAGAAGTATTACAAATAAAAGGAAAACAAAAGCTATAAACAAAAACCTAAGCTTACTTGCAAGAGTCACCCCAATCTTCTTTTGCCACTGTCCATGAAGCATCATAAGAGTTAGAAGATGAAGGAGACATCTGAACATAAAATAGGATGTACAAGGCAAGTCCAATGAAATAAATACTCTTGTACTTCTTCATGGTGACCTACAAGAAATACACAAATACAAAAACAAGCAAAATATAGAACTCATTTAATAATAATAAAAAAAAAAAGCAAAGCTTATCTAAGGGGAAGAACTCCACACTTACAGCAATGTCTCAATAATGTAGGAGTTATTTCCCTAATTTAATATCACACAAAATGTTTAATTATCAATAATTAATTGGCTAATTTGTTGCTTGATTTATATTTTGTTAGGTACAATAAACAATTGTAAAAAGTATCAACTTGATCCGCTAATGTGTGTGGGAGAAATAGAGTTCATTATCTAGCGGGACAAAACCTTATAATCTCCAAATAATGTAGTCTAAGTTATTTCCCTTATTCAATATAAAAAAAATATTTCATTACCAATAATAAAGTGACTAACTGGTTAATTTGTTGCATGATTTATGATTCAAGAAACGAAGCTACATCAGTCAAGAGAAAGAAAGAGAAAGCTAGCCCTAGGACAGATGCACATTGCCCTTCATTTCTTAACCATGGCACACACATATATTTTGAGGAGTAAACAGGTCTTTTAATGTAGTCGAAATTCGTGCATCAGGTTACTGTTTATTTCTATCAGTCGCATATTTCTGGAAAAATGTCCTCGACAAAACTATTGCTCTAAAACTTTGCAAGATGGCTGTAAGCTTTGTTTGCAAACATTGGGATAACTATGGCGACGCCCTGTCCATTGTTATTACTCACAGAAGCACGGTCATATACTCTGCTTGACAATATGCTGCCTACATGAAAACTTCCGGTGTTTATATTGGTGAGCTGTCGTTTGCCCAAACCCACCATATTTGAAAACTGCGTCTTTCAGGAAGTGTTCATCTATCACTAAATGGATACTAAATGAATACTTTCAAATACTAGTCTAGGTTATTAGTTAAGTAATATTAAAATATTAAGTTCCTAGAGTGACCTAGAAAAGAGAGACTTGAGTCTAGTCTAGCTCTAGTCCTAGATAGATCTATCAATTAGTATAGTATATACTAATAATAGACAGTATTATTACAGTATAGACCAGTATGAGTATAGTGTTGTAGTCTATACTATACTTACTTATACTATAGTATAGTGATAATAGTCATACTCATTATAGATCTAGTACTCATATTAGTAGTATTACTCTAAGACTAAGTTATTAAGTAATAGAGTCTAGTAAGTAATACTACTCTTTCAAAGACTAAGACTATGAATTATTGAATACTTATTACTAAAAATACTATGACACTATGAATAGTATGAAAAAGACTTACTCACTCACTGACTCAGTGACTGAGTCTTGACAATTTGATTCTCACAGACTCAGATTCTGGAATTTAAAAAAAAGTCTAAGTAACTTTTTTTAGTAACTACTCACCTACGCTACGGCTACTGAGACTGAGACTCAGTGAGTGAGAGGCTCAGGCTACTGACTACTAGTACTACTACTTAGTAACTCTAATCAACTCAGTCTACTGGAAGGCTAGAAAATTGTGTTAATGAATAATGGTGAGTTACTAATACTAGAGTCTAGATCTAGAGTTGATATTTTGTTTAATCTAGATCTAATTAAGACCTTAGCCTAAGGCTTTAGCTAAGACTCCTAGACGACTTAGATCTAGACAAGACGCTAAGACTAATAAGACTAAGAGTAAGACGTTGTTTATATTTCCGCCTTAAAAACGTTCGGAAATTACCAAAATATTTATAAACAAAGGGAAGTCACTCTGGAATTTTATTTTTAAAGTAGGTCATTTGATGTAATCTAATCCTGAGTATACCAGTATACTGAATAGATGATAATAGATCTACATGTAGACTCTAGTCACTCTAGATCTAGATCATTTAATAATACTAATATTTTTAATATTGATCTAGATTATTCTAGATATAAAGTAAAGGGGTAAATCTAGATCTATTCTAGTCATCTAGATCTACTAGTAGTACTAGCAGTAAGTTAGTAACTAGCTAACCATCTCTACTAATAGTAATAGTATAGTAAGTAATAACCTAATTCTCTATTAAAAAATCTTTCTAAACTAGATCTATTAATCTATAGAGTATATCTAGTAACTAAGTATACTATTAAATTTATTTGTATACTAGATCTACTAGTATACTACTTATTTTTATAGTTATAAGATTAAGAGTTAGAGTGTTGTGAAAGAGAAAGATTCAAAGAGGCCCGGAGGCCAGCTTAAAGGGAAACTCTCATAGTTTTTCAAATTTTAGTTATTGACATATTTAAATTCTGCGTAAAAAGTTGTAATAGTAAACATTATATCATTTTTTATTTAAATGCTTAGAAAATTTTATATTTAATAAATTAGACAGTAAATTTGCCACGCCTCCTAAAAAAACGGGGTTCTGCGAGATGGTTATAGTTTTTAAAGACGTGACGTCACAACTGAACCTGGCTAAGTTAGATCTATACCTATATCACCGATAAACTCTCTATAGATCTAGATCGCATTTATTCTTACGCTTCACGGCTAGATCTAGTCTCCACGTTGATTTAAAATCGGTCTTTGTTTATAAACAAGGGCGTCCGTATCAGAGCGCTGCTGGGCCCTGGGCGAGCGTCATGCGCGGGGCCCTTAGCCGTAAGGATATACTATATGTACCGTAAACTCATATATATATATATATCACGCTAACGGGCTCATCCGTCTCTCACGCTGTAACAATAACAATACAGTATCTCCGCCTTATACTTATATACTTCCATACACATCCCAAGACCCGACTTATACGGAAGGGCTATACCACAGGTTTAAAAAAATAATTAAAAAAATACTCCTAAGTTGTTTATTTTTTTATTTTTTTTTGTTGTTTTTTATATATGGTGACACGGGGTTTTCCCAAAGCTGCACGATGTCTATTCACAATAGCCTATTGGGGGGAAAATAATGCGTCATCGTCAAAGTTTCTCGGAGCCTATTGGCCGAAATAGCTGTACAAGTAGATCTATTATACATCAACTGGTTCAATACATAGGCTAGGTTACAGTACCAAATAAGATAAAATAAGATAATTTGATCCAATCTAATAGAAATTACGTTTCTTTACAATTGACAACCTCAACATAACTTACTTAGACTTAGACTTAGGTCCTCCCGCGCCGTTCGGCGCATTGGGCGGCAAGCTGTCTCCATAATGATCTGTCATTGGCAATGTCTGAAGCCTCCTCCCATCTGGTGTCCACTGTTTTGAGGTCCTCCATGAAGGTATGACGCCAAGTTATACGAGGACGTCCCTGTTTGCGTTTTCCTCGTATTGGCCTCCATGTCATCGCAATTCTTGGTATGCGTAGTTCATTTTGTCGTAGAACATGTCCCGCAAACCTCATGCGACGTTCTGTCACAACCTCACTGAGTGTTCGACTCCCAGTTCGGCATAGGATTTCCTTGTTTGAGACCCGATCTGTGTAACTGACTCTCAGAATCCGTCTCAGCCATTTTTGTTGAGCCACATTTAGTCTCTTCTCAATTTTGACAGATGACTTCCATGTCTCACATGCATATGTTGCAGTTGGAATGACAATTGTGTTGAGAAGGTGTATTTTTGTCTCGAGTCCAATGGCTTGGCTTGTCCAAATAGGCTGCAGCCTTTGGAAAATGCTCCCTGCCTTTCCTATTCGGCACACTACCTCATGGTATGCATCCCCATCATTTGTTATGATGCTGCCAAGGTAAGTGAACTTGTCCAACTCTTCAAGCGTTGACTCGCCAAGTCTGACAGGGGCACCCTTTGCCTTATATCCCACTCGCAAAATTTTTGTCTTATCCAAGTTTATGCGGAGGCCAATTTTGGGTGCCTCTCTATATAGGCTCTCAGTCATTTCTTGTATACTTTTATTTGTCGCCCCGAGTAGTGCAACGTCATCGGCGAAGTCCAAGTCCGTCATTCGGTTTTGTTCACACCATGGAATACCAAAGGCAGTCTGGTTCATTGCTTTCCTCATTATGTAGTCGATGGCTAGGAGGAAAAGGAAGGGAGATAAGATGCACCCCTGTCTCAGACCTGTCTCGATGCTAAAAAACTCTGTGGTTCCTCCTTCTGTTTTAATGCAGCAACTAGACTGACTGTATAGGTGTCGTAGGATCTGGACAAATTTTTCTGGGATGCCGTATTCTCTAGCTATTTTCCATAGTGATTCTCGGTGGACACTATCAAATGCTTTCTTAAAGTCTACGAAACTGATCGCTAGCCGTTGTTGGTACTCAAGACTTTGTTCTATGATATTTCGTAGAACGAAAATCTGCTCTGCACAAGATCAACATAACTACTGTACAAAAACAATATTGATGAAAAATTTGAACATTCACATAAGAACACACATACACATTCACAACCAGCGCTTCATGGATTTGACTTCTATGTAGGCCTACTTCTCGATGACGACAGCTGACCTCGTAACACTCTGACCGAAAGTGGGACAAAGGAGTTTTTAAATCTTTCAGTTTTAGTCTTGATGGAAAGGAGACGACCACTTCTCATACAACCTCAACACTTTTTTTTCCTTTGCAGACTAAATTAACAGTATATTTAATGTATACGTATTAGCCTAATATTACTTTTATAGGTTACTGTTTATCATTAATGATTTGGTATTCGGAGTTGGGGTTAATTCTAGATCTAATAAAAGAAAAAAAAATGCCTAGAGTCTATAATACATATTTTAGATCTAGACTAGATCTACATCGGGAGCTTGTTTTAAAATAAATTCGCGGAAGACAAGTACCGGTAGGCCTACTCGGATTAGTAGATCTAGATGTCTATATAGCCTAAGATTTGAGAGCACCATTGTGACGTCACACAGAAATTCCGTGAAAATCTGACCGTTTTGGATGCGCAGAAAAATTATGTCAGAAAAACATCAATTACTAAGTTATTCTTGCAAATAAAAAAAAAAGAATAATATATTCATTATCTGTAAATCAAAACACATATCATATCAAAAATTGTCAAAACCATGAGAGTTTCCCTTTAACAGCATTAAGTTGCTTAAACTGCTAAAGCCCATCAGAGTTACCCTTTAAATTGTTTGAGTAGCACTATTATGATACTATGTAATATATAAAAGGAAAACAAAGGCGTATGTATGTATGTATGTCCCCGTATAGAAATCAAAACCGTTTCACCGATCTTGACAAAACTTGACAGAAATGTTCCTTAGGCCTTAGGTACTAACTTAGACCTGTGTGTATGAATTGTAGCCCTAAAACAAACTTAAAACCCTAAAAAAAAATAAAGTTGTCCAACTCTATTACAGCTATACTATTTTATGGATCTAGGCTTTGTTTACAAATGCTGACATGAGAAAAAGATCGAAAGGATTTAGATCTAGATCTAATTTTAAGAAATACACTCTGCACTTATAGATTTTTACTTTGACGCATGAAAATACAAAATATAGTCTAATGATTTAATTATTTAACAAAATTAACAGCAGGCTTCAAATTTGTGTTTCAAAAGGATTTTTACATAAATTCGTTCTTTGTATCTGCGAATATAAAAATCCTGTTGAACATACTTTCATTAGACATTACCGAAAGGTTACAAATCTCTCTATTCCTATAGCTATATCTAGGTCTAGGTCTAAAACTAAAGATGAAAGAACTTCTCTTTGCAAAGATAGTTTTAAGCTTTAACACATGAACATACTAATTATAGTCCATTCATTTCATATTTTAATCAAATTAACATTGAAATTTGTTTTCTAAAGCATTTTTACATGATTGCAACTATTATCCTAATATCCCATAAATTAAGGTCAATTTACTATTCATTCATAATTTTTTTAACGTGAATTCACGCATTCGCTTTACTTACAACATTATTATTTTCTTTAATTGTTTCTAATGCACTATATCACTGACTACATCAGCAATACGCAAGTTAAGACCCGCGGGCAGCGGGTAATATCTGTCTAGTCTCACATAAAAGATAAAAACAAGAAAAGGCATAAAAAGTGACTAGATCTACAATGTAGGAATTTATTTAAAATGCATTTTATTTTGTCTATAGACTACAATACACAATTTTTAAAATGTAGAGCAGAGCTTTATTCTAATGCAATGCTACTTGTTTAATACTATCATGCATCCACAGTGAATATGCATATTAAATATTAAAACGCTGACAAGACACCGATTAGAAGAGTTTTGAAGACATTGAAGTAATGGAGAAACTATCCAGAGCTGAATTGATTGAAACTGTCAACCAGCAGAAGGAACAATTGCAGCAGTGAAGCAGCAAGAGGGTGACTCAAAGAAACAACAGAGGGTTTCCACAGTTAAGTAGCAGGTGAGTGACACAAAAACTAACCCCTTAATTTAGACTTATACTGCTGCAATCCTCTGTTGTTTCTTTGAGCCACTCTCTTGCTGCTTCACTGTTGCAACCCACTGTTGTTTCTTTGAGTCACCCTCTTGCTGCTTCACTGTTGCAACCCTCTGTTGTTTCTTTGAGCCACTATCTTGCTGCTTTACTGTGGCAACCCTCTGTTGTTTCTTTGAGCCACTCTCTTGCTGCTTCACTGTGGCAACTCTCAGTTGTTTCTTTGAGCCACTCTCTTGCTGCTTCACTTTGGTAACCCTCTGTTGTTTCATGAGGACTGCTCCTCTTCTGTTTAACTTATAAAAGCCTCTCAACATTTTCACTTGCGCCTTTGCTGTCCAGCGTCATGCTGGTTATCCTCTGTGTCATTAAGTTATAAATTTGTTACATTGGTGTTGTGCAGATTCCAAGTTATGATGACTTTATTACCACACAAATATAATATGAATTCATACAGAATAAAGGAGGTGCGATGGCTGAGCCGTAAAGCGCTTGGCTTCTGAACGTGGGGTTCTGGGTTTGAATCCTGGTGAAGGGATTTTTATTGCGGGATCCTTGGGCTTCTCTGAGTCCACCCAGCTCTAATGGGTACCTGACATTAGTTGGGGAAAAGTAAAGGCAGTTGGTCGTTGTGCTGGCCACATGATACCCTCGTTAACCGTAGGCCACAGAATCAGATGACCTTTACATCATCTGCCCTATAGACCACAAGGTCTGAAAGGGGAACTTTTAGACAGAATAAAGCACACAAACACAATCTTTGAATGAAACTTGATTCCTTTAATAAAAAGAACTCAAGATCAAGTAATTCCACTAGATTCATCAAAGCAAAAAATTACTAAGTGCCAAATCTGTTCTCTTTCCTTTTATAGAAAAGTCAATATCCTTTTGCTATTTTCTGGATTATTAGTGTTGCATTTTTCAGAATTTTACACAGCCTTTTTTGTAAAGACTAGAAAATAGGATCAAATAGCTCTAACCACTGTGAATAGAATGATCTAGAACTTGACTTTTTATTAGCAAGGTTGGCGTGGCTTGGAGGGCGTGGTGGCTGAGCGGTAAAGCGCTTGACTTCTGAACTGGAGGTCCCGGGTTCGAATCCTGGTGAAGACTGGGATTTTTATTTCGGGATTTTCGGGCGCCTTTGAGTCCACCCAGCTCTAAATGGGTACCTGACATTATTTGGGGAAAAGTAAAGGCGGTTGGTCGTTGTGCTGGCCACATGACACCCTCGTTAACCGTAGGCCAAAGAATCAGATGACCTTTACATTATCTGCCATATAAACCACAAGGTCTCAAAGGGGAACTTTACTTTTTTTTTTTTTTGCGTGGCTTTCTGTCTTCATTCCTCTCTCAACGCCACTGCTGCTTACAAGGTCAGCTCTTAGCCTGCCCTATGTGGAAAACTGTTGGATCTGGAAACCACTGTGCAGTTCTATGAATCTGAACCCTCAAACATGAAAAATGAGAATGATGAAGAATCAGAAGCCTGCCCTTTGCTGCAAGACCTGTTCTTGTTTATTTATAAATGATTATTTTTTTTTTAATTATTTTAACTCTACCCCAAGTTCCCACTTTAGTTGGCATCATAGTTAGCAGAGGGAAACATTTGAGGCAAAGTTAGTTTTTTTGTGTTAAAAAGTTATAATTTAAGTAATGAGCATATAAACAAAATCTTTCTAAACTAGATGTTGTGGCTGCTTATAAGAGTGTTCTGAAAGAGAAAGAGGCCCTGGAGGCCAGTTTAACAGCATTAAGTGCGTGTAACAGCTCCTCCAGCCTGAACCAGGCAGATATTGTCACAGAGCATATGGTTGACACCAATGAAGAGGAGATTAACACATCTGACCCATTGGGAGCTACTAAGCAGGTTGGTTGATTAAGCTAGAACATGTTACTGACTATTCTTTTAATTTACTTATTGCTTTTCATTGAATATCTCTTTGATCTGACTCTATGAGACACTTTTGGTTGCTGAATCAAGCATCTCAGGTTTCTTGTCTCAGTCTGATTTATACTAGCAATCCATATCTGCAGTTATCTGTTGGTAGCAGTAATGGGAAGTGGGTATCATTTCTAAAATTATTTATTCCAATGGTTACAGGAAAAGTGAATTTTTTTTCTTGATCTTACACAAGCTTTAAAAAGATCTTAACTTAGAATTGAAACAAATGCAGTCATGCGACTAAACTGATGTTTGCATCCAAGGTTGTTGTTTTTTTCTCAATATAATGAACCCTTAAGACTTGTAGGCAGGGGCGTAGCTAGGAATTTTCCATCGTTTGGGAGCCCGGGGGTCTTGACCTCTTTGGGGGCCCTGCATTTTGCGTAATATTACATACTTTTTTTGGGGCCCCCTTTGAGTGGGGGCCCGGGGGATTTTCAAATTCTCCCCCTCCTCCCCCCACCCTAGCTACGCCACTGCTTGTAGGTTTAAAAAATTGAATAGCAAATGGGATATTTTGTTATGTTTTATATAGAAGAAGAGCTAAGACAATATAAAGTTTGTTTATACTGAATTAAAAAAAATATAAACAAATGAACACAAGTTATATTTTTTGTTGCAAAAAAACTCAGATAAAGGAATTATGGGAAAAGCAACAACTGAACAGTTCTAAAATGTATCGTCCTACTGACACATCATTTGCAACAGATTATAATATATGAACATATTTAAAAAAAAGAAAATCTATAATCTGCATTGAAGGATTTATCTCATGTTAACTTTTAAAAATACATAGTTGCCTGATAATTTATTTACTTAGATATGAATAAAATACACTAATAGTAAAAAAAAATAGTTGAAAATATAACACAGAGGCAATGAATAGAGAGAGCTACACTCACCTGGTCATTCTCTTGCTCCACATTTCTCACTCTGTCCACTACAGGAACCCAAGGATGAAAGTCTAGCACTCCGAGAGCAGTTGAAAACTTTAAGTCATTCCCTCACCACTCTTACACAAGAGAAAAATAAAAATGAAGCCAATTTTTTTGCAGAGAGGAAACACTTGAAGGTTAGTATTTAGAAAAGCTGATTTCAGAAATTTTTTATCTGTAAGTTTTTTTTTTTATTTGAAAATAAAATATTTATAGCTTAAATAATATTCATTTTTTTAAATGAATTTTTGAAATGATATAGCTTTGAAAACATTTAGTTTGATAAATATTATTAATAATTTTAAAAAATTATTTCTCCATCTATTACTGATGAATTTATCTACTCTGTTCAAGCATGAGATTGAAGAGCTCCAAGCTCAGCTGTTGGAAGAAAAGAAGAGAACATCAAAACAGGCGGAAGGCTTTGAACTTCAAATTTCAGATGTAAAGTGTTTCTCTTTTTTTTTCACCTATGTATAAGAAAGAATAAATGTCTGGTTCTTTTTCTTACTGCTAGATTAAGTCTGTATGTTCATATTCTGTGTAAGTCATGTTCAAGAGAGATAATTTGAACCATTTTCCTTGTTATACCGGTACCGAATGCTTTAGTCCATCCATCCTAGTGGCGCTACAGCCCATTGAGGGCTCCAGCATGCATCAGCACACCCCTCCTTCCAGATCTCTCCTGAGCATTTCGTCTCCATGCCCGAACCTTTAACTGTTGTGATCTGCCTCAACATTGTCAGTACATCCTATTCATGGCCTGCATTTATGCCTCCCCCTTTGGTATTTACCAGTATAGAATTCTTGCTTCTCTGTTCTCTGACATTCTTTTAAGTCGACCAGCCCACCATTAACATTAAAATAAGTTATTGGCTTGACCCATTTTCAGATCTCTTTTCATCAATACACAAAACACAAAAGTGTAGGTGGTACTGATTGCACTAGTATATGGCCACCAAGTGTATACCTTCTTGTTAAAAAAACACACCATGAATAAAAAGATGGAAAAAAATGGCTGCTAATATTTACTAGCCCAGTACAATAATCTCAAAAATACATAAGACACAGCACATAACAATTAACAATAAAATTGTGGTTTGTCTCATAATTTGAACTACCAATGGAGAATGCATTACTGCACCTTTTAGATACATTTCAAATGTTGATCTGTTTTGGTATTCTTTAAACATTATTTTTTTAATTCTGATGTAACAACACTGTTGATTGTAGAAAAGTAAAGTTCCCTTTTCAAACCTTGCGGCCTACTGCATTTACTTTCCCCAATTATAGTTAGGTACCTATTAGAGTTGGGTGGATTCAAGGGTGCCCTAAAAATTCTGAAATTCAAAACCCCAGTCTTCACCAGCATTGGAACCCAGGAGTCCCCAAGTCTAGCACTTAACCACTTTGCAATGATTGTAGTACTGTATGATTACAAATAATGTTGATTGTAGTACAACATGTGTTACAAGACCGCTTCCATTTATTTTTCTAGATGAAAAGTCGTCTTCGCACTCAACAGTTAGAAAGGGAGCGAGAACAAACAGATCATGCTCTGATGTTAAAAGAACTGCAGGCTTTATTATCCAAAGAGAGAAGCACCAAAGAAGCATTAGAAGCTCAAGTAATATATTTCTGTTTCACATCATAGCAACATTCATTAGAAAGAAATAAAACTGAACTAAAGGTCATGAAAGTTTTTTGGAAATTTTTACAAAATTGAACCGAATTGAACCTGAAATTTCATTCCAATTGTTGACAATTTTTGTCAGACCAAAACTTTGTAAATAAATATATAAATCATAAAAAAATTAATGTAATAAACATCCTATCGTAGAATGATTTATGTGAAAATGTATGAAAAAATTATGTCACTACTTATCTTTAGACTCATGTCAATCATAGAAACTGTGGTAGTCTTTAAAAAAAATATTTTTTTTTACATTTGAAAATAAAGTGAAGTATTTTTTTTTTGAATATATGAGATTTTAAAGTGTTGATTATAAAGATAGGTACCTTTTGTTCAAGGGTTTAATCAATTTCCTTGTTGTTATTTTACTCTGTTTTATCAAGATTGATGAATACCAGTTTGCATTAAAAGATCAAAGACCTCAGAGTGCCCCAGTGGTCTCAGAGGTGTACGAGAAGCAGATCCAACAACTTCAGAATGAGCTGCAGATTGTGAGAGACCGACTAAAGTCTGCAGAGAACAAAGCCAACCAGCCATCACCTTTTATAATTGAGTTGCAGAAAGATATGGCCAACATGCAGGTACCCACTCACTACGTCTTCATTGTTTTAAAATTTTGGATAATAGCATTTTTTTCTGTTACACTACTATGAGCTGAGCATCTTTTAAAGGGAATAGATTTTCAATTTGTGCTAGTGATATTTTGATGTTGAAACACTGACAAGTGGTACATGTAAGATTTTATGATACATGCTTGACTATAAGAGATTCTTAACTCTTTCTCTCCGTTATTATTTAACAAGTTCTGATGGAATCAACGTTGGTATCGTCAGTTAGGAGAGAAAGAGTTAAAATCCTAGTCATCTGATAGAAGCTTTACAAGTCCTCTATAAGTGTACATGGTCCAGCTTATATTTTTGAGTATCTAGAGTATTTATCTACCTGACCTGTGTGTTGCACATTTGGTCAATAAATCAATAAATGCATTGCCTATTCTGAATATAATGTTTTGTTGATTACACATGTGTTGCAACCCAGTTTAACCATATCTGAAACACTGAGTGTGTATGTATGAGCTTAACCTACATATCACACCCTGTCAGAGTAGAATTTTTATTGGGCTTATAAACATGTCACTATACAGAAAAAGACCTTGATATTTTGAGTAGAGTTGAATATTTATCTTATGTCTTATTGGCTACTTGTCTCTGTGTAGGAAACTTGATATAAGTCAATAAAGAAATAGTACCTATGTTTCAAAATATTAGGAGGGTGAGTGGCAAAACGCTTGGCTTCCAAAGCTGGAGTTTCAGGTTTGAATCTGGTGAAGACTGAGATTTTTAATTTTGGAATCTTTAGGGCGCCTCTGAGTCCACCCAGCTCTAATGGGTACCTGACATTAGTTGGAGAAAAGTAAAGGTGGTTGGTCATTGTACTGGCCATATGACACCCTTGCTAACCTGTGGGCCACAAAAAACAGATGACCTATACATCATCTGCCATATAGATCACAAGTTCTGAAAGGGGAACCTAATTATTTTGTAAAATATGATTGCATGATTTTGAAAGTAATTATGGACTTGGCTCTATTGGAAAACACATTCTGTATACTTTGTATGATTTTTTATTGAACCATGTAGCTTAAGTCTTAAAAAAAAAATCAGCCACATATTTAGATTATTTTTCCATTTAAATCTTATATAAACAAATGTAGAGGTTTTATAGATTCTTTATGGATTTTCCAGGCTGATTACCAAAGACAGGTTGAGAAAGAACAGCAGAAAGCAACAGAGGCTAAACATCGTCTGAAGGCACAAGCTAAACAAAGTGAGGAGAGAATTTCAAGCCTAGAAGCAAAACTGTCAGATTTGTCAGAAGTGGTGGGCAACTATGAACGTCTGAGGTTTCAAGACCAGCAGGCCATTAGGTAATGATCTGTTATGGTTCAAAGGAAGTCAGTCATATATGTATATATGTAATATGTTTGTAGTTTGCAATGATAAAAATAATGTACATAAATCAAAATCACTTCATATAGACATGTTGGCTTCTTTCTAAAGCAAGCTTCGTGAACGTGTGACTCAATTAGATTTGGAAAACACTGCTTTGGTTCATGCTGCTAACTTGACACCTGAGAAGAAAGAAAACGATTTGGACACAATGGAAGCAGAGAAAATAGTTGAGAAAATATTCCAGTTGAGAACAATTCTCAAAAATGTTGCTGAAAAATCAGAAACTCCAGTGAAACTGTCAAGTTAGTATTTAAAAGAGAATTCTTTGTCTTCTTTCTTTGTTTGTTCCACTGTCTCTAGCTCTTGTACAAGTTCAGGCTCTGACCTTTATGGCTGCCTGAATCAGATGCAAATCAAAGACTTTGCAGAGTTTAAGTCTCTAATTAATATGCATGACTAGATGAACACATGGGATGTAATTCTATTCTATTCTGAAGGAGGTCCACAAATTACAAGAAAAGAGTTAGCAATTTAGAGAAATTGAACATTTGAATTCTCAATTTTCATTTAAATTTTAACCCTGGATTTCCATTTTCAGTGTTTAACTGAGCTATCCCTTAATAACCATTATACAACCACCAACATTTATTTCTCCCTAACACATTCTTTTGGATTTTTGACCAGCACCCAACTTTTAGTCTACACATTTGTTTTCCTTAGCTGAATGCACATTTAGTCCAAGGTATATTTGTTGTTGTTATTCTAGGTATATTTGTTGAAGATATGAATAAAGCAGATGAAGAATCAGACCAGTGCAGAAAGTACAAAGAAGAGCTTGAGCAAGTGAAAGAAGATTTTGAAAGATACAAACTTAGAGCACAATCTGTACTGAAGAATAAAAATAAGGTACTCAAATAATATAGAACAACTCAGCTCATTAAATGTTTTGCTTATTTTTTTTTTTATGCTAGTAATATCTAGACGAGTCTTTTGGATACATATTTTGATTGAGTGTAGTTAATAGATAATATAAACATTAAATTCGGTCAGATACATTTTTTTTTGCCAATGCTGTTGAAAAAATTGTTTTCAAAATAGATTTGAATTAGGAGGGTATGGGCTTGAAAGTTACATCTGAATGAAACTGAAATTTAGCCTATGATAATTAAAGAAAATAAAAAAAAAAAATATTTATATATAAAATCTAGATACATATCTACATAACAATATATATATATATATAAATAAAATATATGGGTTTCAGTGTTTGACCAAATGAACATTTTTTTCATTGCCTTTGGACACAAATTCTGATAATCTCCATTGAATTTAAAATGGAATTGAATGTATTGCAAAATGACATTGACGTTAGTTTTTACATAGAAATCTGATGGAATTCAACACACATGGTATCTGCTGCTTAAAATGTTTATTTTGTTTTGGTTGGTTAGTCATGGATAGGTGATAACTTTGTCAGTCCCGGAGATATCATCCAATGAAACAATTTGTTTTAGTGTTGCTTACCCTGAAGATGTACTGCATTTGACCTTAAACGTATACCTCTTAGACTGTTTCATGTGGCGAAAGTAAAGTAAAGTTACCCTTTCAGACCATGCGATCTATGGTGCCGATGATGTAAAGGTCATCTGTTTCTGTGGCCCATAGTTTACGAGGGTTTCATGTGGCCAGCACAATGACCAACCGCGTTTACTTTACCCCAACTAATGTCAGGTACCCATTAGAGCTGGGTGAACTTAGAGGCGCCCAACGATCCCAAAATTAAAAATCACAGATTTCACCAGGATTTGAACCCCAGACCCCAGTTTCAAAGCCAAGTGCTTTTCCGCTCGGCCACTGCGCCTCCATGTGGCCAAAAAAAAAAGTAATTTGTGTCATCATAATGGAAGGGGCTGTACCTCTCAAGATTTTATCTTATGAATAGTCAAAGAATATACCCTGTAAAAGGGTTAAGTCTGTAAAGGGGTTAAGTTAAAAAGAGTGTCATGTGGTCAACACAGAGAAAGTCTATTAATTTTCCCACATTAAAACCTCTAATAATGTGGAACCTTCTGAATCCCAAATAAAATTTGTTCATCTTTGCCAGGATTTGAACTTGAGACTCTCAGTTTGACAATGTAGTGCTTAACCACTTATTCATGTTCAATCCAACTGTCATAAAATACTGCACTTACCTCTTGCATATTGCAAGAATTGTTATTTAAATTTGACTATATATTTTAAAATTTCATCCTCTAGGAAACTGGACCATCCAAAGAATGTGAACTGTTAAAAGAGCAGGTGGCTGAACTTAGAGACAAGCTGCGGATGAGCAACTTCCACCACCAGGAAGAGATAGCAGAGTACCAGAATAAGATTGACAACCTCAGCAAAGCTCTTCTGAGCCATGAGGAAAAATTTAAGGCTGACTTGGCTCAGGTCAAGGCCAGCCACCAAAAGGAAGTAGTTCAGCTGGAGACAGAGTCCAAAAAACAGAGAGAGAGAACCATAGCCATGCTCGCTGAAAAGGATTCTGAGATTCAAAAGCTGAAGGCCATGACTGGTCAAAGTTTGGACAGTGATATGCTGAGACACTGGAGCTCAGGGCAACAGTTTTTCGAAGGTACTTCCCCTGCCGAGGATTCTAAAACCAAACATTCTGAAGAGCATGTAGCTGTAGCACAGCTGCTTGACCTTCCTAAAAGTCTTCAGAATGAGGCCATGTTCCTACACTTTGCTCAAGAGAAGGGTAGAATGGAGGTGGAACTTAACAGCCTCAGGAAACAGAAGAGGCAGCTGGAGTCGGCTATTCGAGATCTCCAGCTCTCAATGAGTCAAAAAGAAGAGAAGCTGAGGGATGAGATCAGTGCCCTGCAGGAGAGACTAGCGGAGGTGGATCGCCACACACACAGAGAAAGCGCCAATGTTGAGTATCTGAAGAATGTCATGGTGAAATTCTTGACATCCACAGACTCTGAAGGCAAGAAGCAAATGCTGAAGGCAGTAATGACCATCTTGCAGTTTAGTCCTTCTGAGAAAGAAATGATAAAGAATGCTCATGCCAGAGGTTGGTGGCCAGCATGATGACTGATTCATCTGACTAGTTGTATCTACAAAATATGCTGAACAGAATGGCTATTGGCTTCCAGACCTGGGCACATGAGTTAAAGTCTACTGCATTTTGTGCATTGACAGTGCCAAATCTTTATCATTTCATGAATAAAAGATTGCTGGTCCTGAAACATGAAAAAAAAAACAACTTTTGAGAATTACAGCCCATTGTCACCATTCTCTCCTGCTACTTTCTGAAGAAAAATTTCCTCTAAAAACTAGATCTCTTTATAAAAGTGGTTAATTTAAAAGTTGAATCTTATTTTGTCTTCACCAGTGGTCTCAACCTTATATCTTATTATATAAAACTGTTATACTAACAGACCTAAAAAAAAATCTGTAAAATGTGCACTACATGGGGTCACAGACCCTAAGCCATGGGCTGGAAACCTTAAATCAGACAAAATCTTTTATTTACTTTGACCTTTTTTTGGTCACCCTCTCAGAAACATTAGTTTCCTCATGCTATCTTTATTCTTTTTTTTTTCTCAATAATGTTATAGTGTGTATATAAATTAACTACAACAGCCTAAGACATTGAATAATCTGTGATGTAAGATATTAATGATTTTTTTTCTTTGCTTTGTGTAAAGAAATTGATGCTGGGAAATTTTTGTTTTCATTTTTTAAATTAATTTAATTGTCAAGTTGTGTTTTTTTTTAGTTGCAATTTTTCCTCCTCTTCTAATATGACTAGACTTTAAAATAAATAAAGCCCAGAAGAAATAGAAGAAGAAAAATCCAAAATACGATTATTAGTAAATTCAACTAGAATAATTACATTAACTAGTATCACAATGTTGAAAAATTTTTTGTAAACCAAACTTTTCTGGTAATTTGACATTTAATCCAAACTCCACTTCTACTTGGTTGCTTCCCTTTTATGATATTTACATAATCTACCAACCTGGCAGTAGAGGATTTACCAATAGGCAGCACAATCTATATCTTAAGACCCTTATATAATATCTAGACTTTTAAAGGATTTTAAATATAGAGCCTTCTCAAGACTCTATAGGGCACTGGCAATTCTTGTCTAGTGAATTCTAGAGTGCATGATAGGCATGACATCATTTTTTTTATAACTAATAGTGTATAATGAGACATTCCAGTTGCCGATGTAAACAAGTTTTTAAGATTAGGTTACCCATTCAGTGTCTACTCAGAATAGGTTATTTTATTTTTAAAATTCACTTTTTAAACACAAGAAAAATATTTACAAATCTATTTTTTTAAAAACAAAGTTTATCTAAGGGAAAGTACTCTGCATTTACAATGATATCTCTCAGTATTCATTTTCCTTATTCAACATCAGACAGAATAATTAATAACAATAATAACAATAATTAATTGACTAATTGGTCAATTTTTTAATTGATATATGTTTTGTTAGGTAAAATAAATAATTCTCTTAAGTTTAACTTGATCTGAGAATCTGTGTGGAAAAAATAGCATGTACAAACTTTTTACCCAAAGGATGAGTTCTTATAAGCTTTAAAATAAAATTTGCTTTAAATGTAAAATTTTATTTATTCTGAGGTTTTGGGTTTATTCACTTTTGACATTTTTTACACACTAATTTTTATTGGACAATTGAAGTCATGATTTGATTGACAGATCAATTAAGTAGTTTCATGACTCAGAACTCATCTTAAGGAACCAGCAATGGATGTTTTACCAGAGTGTTAATACAACTTGACTTGTCAAACAATCTCACTATGTGGAGTGTTTTTTTTTTTTTCCTTTTTATAGCACAACTTTCATGGCTTACTCAGTCGACTCTAGGTCAGTTACTTTTGTGGACTAGGGCTGTCAGGGAGAAGGTTTCCATGCTGTGACTCAGCTCAAGTCTGGATTTGAACTTCAATCCCTATGATTGGTAGCCCAGCAATTAATACCTCTCAGTTACACACCACAACAAAGTGTTAATATAATTTGGTTTTCTAAACAGTTCTCCTTGTGGCATTTGTAACCAAGGAGTGAAGCTATAACCAAATAAACACAAAGTGTTAATATAATTTGGTTTTCTTAACAGTTCTCCTTGTGGCATTTTTAACCAAGGAGTGAAGCTATAACCAAATAAACACAAAGTGTTAATATAATTTGGTGCCCAACTGCCTTTACTTTCCACAACTAATGCCATGTACCCGTCAGAGCAGGGTATCATGTGACCAGCACAATGCCCAACTGCCTTTACTTTCCACAACTAATGCCATGTACCCGTCAGAGTTGGGGGATCTCAAGGGCATCCTTAGAATCCAAAAGTCCCAGCCTGAGATTTGAACTCATGATCCTTATGTTCAGAAGCCAAATGCTTTTATGACTCAGCCACTTTGCACATGGAAAAGGGGGGGGGGTCATGTTTCAGTCCCAGTGGAGTCCAGAGTTTTAGGTGTCCGAGATGTTTTTCCTATTTAAATTAAAACAGCATGTCCACAAAAGAGATTGGGCCAATATGGCAATTGTTAGTAGCCATGAGATTGATCTATATCATTAAAAGAAAAAAAAAAGAAACAGTATTCTACCCTCAGTCTCTAGAAACTTGCTTGCTTTTAGAAAAGTTGAGAGTCGAGAAGCAAGACAATTTTCAGAATTCTGTTTGATCATTAGGTCTAGAATACTATTTATTGTCACAATTTGGAACTTGTACTCGGTAGTAACTCGGTACCGGTACTCAAGACTTTCTCGTTTCTTCCAGTTTGTTCTTCCATTGAATCAAACGCAAATGTTCTTATTACTGATTACATTTAAATTACTTACCAACTTGGGAAAATGTTTTTATTTTTTTATTTTTATTAAACAACAACAACAAAAAAGACCTTGGTCTCATTTGTTTAAAAGTTTTTGGTTAACTTTGTACTGGCAGGTTTACCAGCTAGTCTCTGTGAATGTCAGAGTGAACTGCGCAATTATTTAACTTTAAAGTGTTATGACCTAAATCTTAAAGACAACACTAGATCTAATTGTTGGCAAAGTTTGTGTGTAAACTTTGTATGACCCAGACAAAAGAACTCTTGTTATCTTAGCACTGAATCCGTCTGATAAACGTGTACTGTTTAAGTGAAACAGTGGTACGAATGTGCATTTTGTGTGCCTATAATGTATTGTTTTGAGTAATGTACAATTGTAAGAAAAATTTCTTCAAGGATGATAACGAAATATGTTATTATTACTATATCCACCATCAGTGTTTCACAAGACTGATTTTAAAAAGTAAAGTATTTTCAAAAAATATTTATGACTATTGTTTTTGAGTTTTTTTGTTTTTTTTTGTTGAGCATAGCTGTGCTTTGTTTCCAATTGAAGAGAATGTGGCATGGAGAGTATGTCACATCGCCCTACTTCCATCACACAGCGAGAGAATGAAAGCACTTTTTAGCGGCCCCCGAAAGGGGAAAAGACGCTATTAGTTTTGTGTGGCCTGTCTGTCCGCCTGTCTGTCTGTCTGTCTGTCCGTCCGTCCGTCCGTCCCGTTTAGTGCTCAGAAAGTAGAAGAGAAAATGAAAATCTGACATCACGATAATATAGAGCATTCAAAGTTCTGATGCAACGGCTACTTTTTTTTTTCTAAAAGCTCAAAATCTAATTTTTAAAAATATTTTATGCAAACAGTATTTAAAGAGAAAAAACCTAATTAGTATGCAATATAAATGAAACATACTTTAAGACAATTAATAATCTAGTATACTGCATGGGTTTTCACATTTTTTTTGGTTCCAACATACGAGTAACATACCAGTATTTACTCGTAAAGTAATCTACTCATAAAAGAGGTGTGGCAGTTGCCTTGAACATCGGCTTTACAAGGCTAACGTTGAGAGATCAAAGAACGGAAGATGTATATTTTGACCGCTGGGGCACTGAATAAGATCTGTTGTTTATCTTTGATATAATTTTTTTAAATGAACTTTTAGCAGCGACAAAGAGAGTTTGTGTGATACACAAAC
>JADKLZ010022097.1:117312-136115 GCA_021533235.1 Biomphalaria straminea | reverse complement strand
ACAGACGGACAGACGGACATTTTGCACAAACCTAATAGCGGCTTTTTTCCCCTTACGGGGGCCGCTAAAAAAGCAATCAGAATAATTGTTTTTGTACACAACGGCATCAAATATTAAAGCATTGAACATACACAACTATGAAAACTGACTTCTATATTACTTATACGCTTAGACAAAAAACTCAAGCCCCTCTGGCCGCAATATGGGACATCACTCAAATGAAATAATAATAAGAATAATCTTACAACCAATATTCTATCATGTGCTATTTGCAATACTATATCAGAATACAATCATCTTTTTATTTTATAGTACTAAATAAAACAGGATAAAATGTAATGAATATGAAAAGTCTGTGAAACAGAGGGCAGCGTCAGATTATAGCATATTAGAGTTAATAAGTGTCGAAGTAATTAATGTTCAGATATTAAGTATCAATTTTAGTTCATAAGTTCACCAAAAATTACCTTTGCTAATTGTGGTAATGGAGCCTTCTGTAATAGGGTTTTTTGTATTAACGTAGAAATCTGAACTTCTTCCTTTTTTTTCTTCTTGATCAATCACTGATGACAAAGCTGTAACAATGAGATCACACAGTAATCAATTGAGCATCATCTTACATGAAAACCGAGCATATATCTAAACCTTCTACTTTAAATTTTATATGTATCTTCTCTAATATAAAGCACTACGTTATGTTATATATGTATGTATGTAAGCATGTATGTATGTCTTGAATAGAAATTAAATTGCATTTCTATAAAGGCTCTTACCATTTAATTGTAGAATTTACACAGTTTATATATATATATATATATTTATTTTATATATATATATATATATATATATATGTGGTGGCACAGACGGGGGAGTAGTGGTGTGTGTAGTCAGCCGACACAAATCGCCCCAGGCCAGACGAGCGGTCAAGCGTGACGAGTTACGACGGTCAACCGAGACGAGTCGGTTCGCGAAACATCGGCGGCGTGAACAGAGCTCAGGAGCGTCACGAGAATTGTAGTCATCTGACCACCCAGAAACGTCGAGCGGCGTTCTGTCCGGTTCGAGAAGGCCCGCAAGGACCCTATATAAAGAGCGGTGTTCAGAAAGGGGTTCACGACAGAAGGTTCAAAGCACGGTCGACTACAGCAAAATTCAGCGGTGTGCTTCTGTACGGAGCATTACGACGGTTCAGTGTCAAGTACAGTTGAGACGGCTGGCGTCTTGATCTTGATCTATAATCGAGTCCGACACAACGAGCCCAAGTGTGTGAAGTCAGTCCTGAACTGTTAAACCCAAGTGCAAGCCCGGAACGAGACGGAAAGACCAGTGCAAGAGTTGATACAGCGATATGGTGTTAACGGAGAGACATTTGTACAGTTTTATGTTACGTGCTGCCAAATGTACAACATTGGCTGTAATTCTTTTGGACATTAAACCTTTACGTTATTTTGGAGCCCTGAGTTGTCAAGTTCTTTCAGATGGTGGTGTATGGTGCAGTTGGCAGAGAGCCTGGATAGTGAGATTCGTAACAAAATATATATATATATATATATTGGGGCGGGGCATGGGAAATGTGAAGTTATCAGTGTTTACCGTTACACTTTTTCAGACTAAATCAGCAGACTGAGAAAAACCCCAATCAGATCGCCTACAATAAATACGTTACGAAGCTGATAGAACCATTTTGTTTTTACTCAATTTTTTTGTAGTCTTCTTTTAGCTCCTGATTTGATTCTCCAAATATCATAAATAAACACTTTTGAATTGATGTATAAAGATCTTTTTAGAACTCACTTCCCCCTTACCCCCACTTATACTTATGGTCCCTGAACTCCAATATTACTTTTCCTTTCCAAAAAAAATTGTCCTAAGTAATATCTCTGACTTTTCTTCGACTTTTCAATTCAATATTATGCATAGCCTATGTTGTCTTTCGACACCACCACCAGTGGCGTCGCATCCATGGTGCGAAAGGGGTCCAATGAGCCCGGCCCACGACCATTAGGGGCCCACAGCCCGTGGTTAAGCAACAATGGCGCTAAGAGGCTGATATCACTTGTGTCCCTAACTCTTGACCAGTTGGGGCCCAAGTGAGAACTTAGGGATGACACGAAAGAAAAAAAGTGCACACTTGTAGAAGAGTAGTGTTATAGAGAATCTGAAAAGCTCGCTCACAATATGCAAAACGTTAAATGAAACAGTATATTAGTTTTTAAAGATTAACCATGCGTTATAAGCTAGATTTAATTTACCATCGGCTTGTATTATTTAAATATAAGGAGTTGTTCTCCATCAGGTTTAATGTAATGGTTGTTAGCTCTACTTGTACATTTGAGAGGGCTATTGTTGCCATTTCGTCCCATTGTTTTCCATGTATGTTCAAAAACCATTGTTAGTATTAATAGGCTGTTATTGTATTTAATGGGGTGTAAGGAAGCGAGTGAGTTTGATCTGCAAAATATTAATGTGTAGTACCGAAAAATAAAGAAAGCGGCGAGTAACAATAAGATCTAGTGAGATAGTTCTGATGGTCACTAATTAATATTTGGACACATCTACTAATTATTCAATTTTTGTAAAAGCTTAATCTTTTTCTTTTATTTTTTTTTATGAAAATTCGTTATTTACACTCTTTTTTTTTAGCCTCACAGTACACATATCTAAATCTGAGGTCTTGACAGACTAAATAAATGTTATACATTTTTATCCGATACGACAAAGCTTTTAATGTAAAGTCTAGTAGTACCAGTTTTATTCATTTTGTTTTGTTGTCATAGGTATCGTGCTTGTGCTATTACGATAAATGGCGAAACCGAATTGGAGAGCAGGTTTATAACAAAGATCTAGAATCTAGACGATAGATGTCTACATTGATAATGGATGTTCCCGGTCACTTAATCCCCGGTCACTTCATCCCCGGTCATCTTATCCCCTGGTCACTTCATCCCCGGTCACTTCATCCCCGGTCATTTCATCCCCGGTCATCTCATCCCCTGGTCACTTCATCCCCGGTCCCTTCATCCCCAGTCATTTCTTCCCCGGTCGCTTCATTCCCCGGTCATTTCATCCCCAATTAAATATTTTAAATATAAATATGATTATGTAGAATGCTTTTTGACATTTTATGACGTTACTAATGCGTTTATAGTGTTTCCTCTTCCACTTTGTATTCTTAATGAGAAATTTTATATTTAATTGTAAATTTGGATGTGTACTTAGCTATAGCGTAATGATCAAAATCAAAGGCCAAGGTGTGGTACAAGTAGTGGGAATCTTTTGAGAGATAGAAGTGTGATTACAAACATTATGACCGTGCCGCTAATAATTTATCATTAAGGGCCAAGGTGTGTGTAAGTACGATCATGTTTCACTTTATTTTATTTTTCAATCGCTCTTTATTGAGAATGGGCGCGTCATTTTTAGCCTTGAAATAAGTTTTTATTTTTTTTTATAAAGGCGGACTTCACCCATCCTCGGGATATCAGGTCGCCTGTATAAGTTTTGCTTGATATCCTTTTAAACATTAAACTTTAAAGTTACAAATTGTGTTATAGGACTTTATTTCTATCGATATTCTATTTCTACGTGTATATGTAAGTATGCATTTTGTTTATTGATATTCAGTTAAGATATCAAAACTGGTGGGTCTATATCTTATCTTATCTTATATAATACAGACGTTACTTCAAAAAAGAAGATGATTACGTCCTACGCGTCATGCATTCAGTCATGCATATTTACCAGTGACTTAAATTCTGCCAAGTCACTGGTTTTCCTGGCTAGCTCAGGCAAACCATTCCATGCTCTAATGGCACTAGGGAAGAAAGAGCATTTGTACAGATTTGTCCTAGCATATGGGACGAGGAATGTGCCTTTATCTTTGTGTCTTTCTGAGTATTTTATTAAGTTTTGTTTTTGTATTTGGAGATTATGGTTCAGTGTTTTGTGTATAATTGCTACTTTACTCTTAAGTCTTCTATCCTGGAGGCTTTCTAAATTTAGTGATTTTACTAAAGGTGTTACTCTAGTGAAATGTGAATATTCGTTTGTTATGAATCGTACTGCTCTATTTTGTGTCTGTTCTAGTTTCTTAATGTTTTCTTGAGTTGAGGGGTCCCAAACAGAGGATGCATATTCTATTATTGGCCTAACCAAGGTTAAATAGCATTTTAGTTTTATGTCCTTTTTTGATTTATAGAAATTTCTTTTAATAAACCCTAATGTTTTGTTTGATTTTTTTATAGTTTCATCAATATGGGGATTCCATGACAGTTTTTCATTTATTATAACACCTAGGTATTTTGCGTTTTTAGTCTGTGTTACTGGTTTACCATGAATAAGATAAGTGGAATTAATTTGTTTTAGTTTTTTTGTTACTCTTAATAACTGACATTTTTCTGGGTGGAAAGACATGCTCCAATTTGATTCCCATTTCTGTAATTTATCTAATTCTTTTTGTAAAATTTCTGTGTCTTGTGTTGTTTTTATTGTCCTATATATTATGCAATCATCTGCAAATAATCTAACTTTTGTTCCTGAACTAATGCAATTTGGTAAATCGTTTATGTAAATTAGAAATAGTAGTGGACCTAAGACTGTTCCTTGTGGTACACCTGAGTTTACTGTTATTGGTGTTGATTTAGAACCATCTATTATTACAGTTTGTTCTCTTCCTATCAGAAAATCTTTAATCCACTGATGCAATGGACCATCAATACCAAAATATTTTAATTTTTTAAGCAAACTATGGTGGTGAACTTTGTCAAAAGCTTTGGAAAAGTCTAGTAAGATAGCATCTATTTGTTCACTATTATCTAAGCCTTTTGAAAAGTCATCAATTAGTCCTATTAGCTGTGTTTCACATGATCTATGTTTCCTAAAGCCATGTTGGTATGGAGTAAGGACATTATGTTTATCTAAGTGGTTTATGATGTTGCTACATATTATGTGTTCTAGGATTTTACATGTGATGCTGGTAAGTGATACTGGTCTGTAGTTTCCTGGGTCAGATTTTTCTCCTTTTTTAAATATAGGTGTGACATTAGCTTCTTTCCAGTCCCTTGGTACTCTGCCCTGGTTAAGAGATGCCTGAAAAAGTATTTTGAACACAGGTGCTAGTTCTTTGCTAAGTTCCTTGAGTAATCTAGCTGGAATACCATCAGGTCCAGACGCTTTATTCGGCTTGATGCTTGCTAATAGTTTTTGGACTCCATTTTCCTGTACTTCTATCTCTTCTATATTGTCTACTTGGTTTAAATTAATTGATATATCTTTGTCTCCTGGGGCTGAGAATGCTGATGCAAAGTATTTGTTTAGGATGTTAGCTTTAGTTTCATTATCGTTATGCGTTAAGTTGTTTTCTCCTTTTAATGGCGCTATGCCGGTTGTTTCCATTTTCTTAGACTTAATGTATGACCATAGGTTTTTGTTGTTATCTTTAGATATTACATTGTTTATGTACTCATTCTGCAGCTGTCTGCTTACTTTTTGGGTTAGGTGCTTAATTTTTATGTACTTTTTATAAACTCTTTCTGCCTTAGTTTCTTTAAATTTTCTATATAGATTTTCCTTCTGTTTACAAAGCTTCTTTAATCTATTATTAAACCAGCATTTATTTATTTTATTTGATGTGTATTTAGTGGGTATGTGATTTTCTATAATGTTTTTAAGATTGTTTTTTATGAAATTCCAGAGGTCATCAACTGGTTGGTTAATGTCTTTTTCTGATAAGAATGTTTGTTGAAAGTTAAATGTAGCTTGGTGTAATTGTGTTAGGTTACATTTGTTCCAGAGTAAGATTTTTCTTTATATATTTTATATTTTATATATTTATATATATTTAGGTTCCTATAGCCTTGAGTGCTTATTACAATCTATATTTTATAGGTTTTAATGGCATTTAATTCTAATTTTATTATAAATCAAACGTGTTACAATTGTTTCATTTAAAAAAATGAATACATTAAATATTGCTTATTTAATCTTTTATTTAATTTTTAAAAATACAATTTGCTAGCTAAAATGATCAGATGATGAACATTTCAGGGGATGAAATGACAGGGGGATGAAATGACCAGGGGATGAAATGACCGGGGGATGAAATGACCGGGTGATGAAGTGACCGGGGGATGAAGTGACCAGGGGACGAAATGACCAGGGGATGAAGTGACCGGGGATAAAGTGACCGGGGATGAAGTGACCGGTCATCGATAATGGAATAGTGTCTTTCTTTTGACCAATGCTAAGTATTTATTGGTTCATAGTTTATGAAGAAAGTTATTACCACTATTTTTATACAACAACCTCTAATTAGGCCTTTTTTAAAATTGCTATGATTATTGGAATCTCACAGGAAAAAATACTGTTGTAACTCCATTGGTGGACTGAAAGGGTCAATGTGTGTGCGGCCTACTGACATACACGACTCAGGCCAATCACACAGGTCAACGGGTCAACGGCTGTTAAACAATTGACACTACTGCTAGTTAACGTAAGTATGACTTGTGTTGTGGTCATGTGACCGTAGGCCTTGACCATCGAGAGACAATAAGTTAGAAAGAACAGTAGAGTCCAGCACAGCAAGGTCGAAAGAACTGTACATGGTCCTTCTAAATGTTGCTGTACGAGATAGATAGACTGTTTTTAAGCAGTTCTGTTAAGAAAGCATTTGAAGTTACAGTAGCCAATTGTGTCGTATCGATGTAATTGTTGTTAAACCGCCACATTGTAAAATGAAGCTCTTGTTGTTAAGTTCTTGTTTTAAGATGTGCTGTGTTGTTAAGCAGTGTTCACAGAAGGCCTGGTATGGAAGATCGTAACAATATTTCAATTCTTTCTCTCCGTAATTATTTTTGTCCACGTTTTGAAGGAATTCTTTATTTTGCTCATCACTATTTTACTGCCCTGTTATGATTGGGCTTCAATAACTTTGTTTGTTTGTTATCAGAAAATAATGTATTTGGTATAGAATTAAAGGGAAATGCATGCTGTTTTGATTTAATTCAAAGTCTGTCTGTCTGTGGCATTTTACGTCTCGAGAGACGATATTTTCCCCTTGCAAGCTCTTGTGTTACTAAAGAGGCCGATCCTTGATACACAGCTGCGATCGCAGGTTGGGCATATGTAGTCACCAGGCGCCGTTGCATTTTCACCCTTCTTTCTGCTTCTGTTGTGTATGGCATATGCAATCAAAGACCCCTCCTTTATGCTCTTTCTCCACTTGGATCTATCCAGTGCCACCTCTTCCCAGTTGCTGGTGTAGATCTTAAAGAGCTTCATGTCCCGTTTGCAGATGTATAATTCAAAGTAAAGTTAAAAAAAAAATAAAAATTATTTTTTTTTGATGAGGTCAAAATCAATGATGTATCGTCGATTAGGAGAGAAAGAGTTAAGAATGAAACATGAAATCTGGGTGAATAAATAGACAGTTGATCTCAAAAAACGGCTGTAACGATTTTTTTAGAATAGTAACAGTTGATGTATAGGCTATCGCTGAGAAATAATTATTAGCTCGTTTTTAAGTAAAAATAAATAAGTGAATAAGGCTAGAGCTATTGAGCGTGGTCTAGTGTTAGATACGAATGTTATTTTTAGCAAACCAATAATAGTCGCATAAGTAAAAGTCCTCGATAGTCGAATCAGAAAATAACTAAGTTCTTGTAGATGATGGTGTCACGAGTTAAATTAACAAATTAAAAAAGCAACACTTTATTAGCAGCCCCAGAAAGGGAAAAAGACGCTATTAGTTTTGCGTGACTGTCTGTCCATCTGTCCGTCCGTCCCGTTTGGATCTCAGAAACAAGAAGAGAAAATGAAAATCGGACATCATGATATTTTAGATCATTCAAAGTTCTGATGCAACGGCTACTTTTTTCTTTTCCGAAAGTGAGCCATCTAACTTTTGAAATTATATATGCAAGCACATTTTTCTAAACATTACACCATTTTTCAATGAAAAATTTCAGGGAAAGTAAGTCTTATTAAAAAGTTCGCAAACTTTTTCATTAAAAAATCAAGCTTCATTCATACATTCACGCATTGGTATCATACATGCATCTATAGTTACGATTGAAAAAGTATCATTGGATCATTATAAAAATAGATTTTTATTTATTAACTAACCCTTGGGAAGGAATACTGATTCGAATGCTGTTTTTAAAAAGAATTTTTATACGAAATTCGTTTCAATTGTAAGTTGCAAAAAAAATAGTTTATACCGCGTAATATTCACACATCTTCATTATGTAATACACTTGAAAACAATCTAAATTACAGTAAATTACAGTAAATAGAGGCACGATCTACATAGATCTATATTTATAATACGAGTTCTTGTCTAGATATAGTAGACTAGTCGACCTGCAGCGTAGCATACGCCGCTATTTTGCATGGCCGGTCTTAGGCCACTGCAACCTATGGGCCCCCAATTTTAAAGGATCCGAACTTTCATATGACCCGCGCTAGTTCAAGGTGTAAATTAATTAATTAAACCATTTTATAGCTTATGTTACGTGCCTGTTCGCGTTGTTGGATCCAAACGATGAACTAAACAGGAGGTAAACTTCAGCGAACTCAATAACACCAACCAAAGGCCGAACAATAGATGTAGAGTCGTGTTAAATGGTAAACGCTTTAATCGTAAAGGGGGAACCCGTCCGATGTTTTCTGTAACTAGCCGTTTAGATATTGCTTCTTACTTAACTGTTCTACTGAAAGCAAATCTTTATTGAAATGTCTCGTAAAGCCTTCTACTTTTTAAACTAACTTTGCGTCATCTGTAACTAATTAAAACTTTCCCTTATTCCCGAAACTAATCTAACTAAATCCTAATCGTGTCATAACACTTAAAACAAATTTCCCGCACCTTCATGTCGATTTACCAGGAGCTCCTGGAAATCTCCAAAAATTGAAAAATATTCAAAAAGGTCCTGTAACAGATGCATGTGTAGATCAGATACACTTGAAGTATTTCTAAAATAATGAAGTTGACTAAGTGCATGCGTACCTTGTTGATTGTATACAGTTGCGAATTGTTACTATGCTATCGGTAACAAAGAAAAGAACATCAATAACCAAACTGACTTCAATGTAAACTTGAAATAATAACGTTTATTTACAGAATTGGCCACAGTCTAGTCTATCAATAAGAACGATGTTAACTCCTTTAGAGTCTGATTTTCTATACGTCAATCTTAACCTCTAACCATGCGTTCATTGTCAGTACGTAAAAGGGCGCAACCCAATAAACTAAACTAGCTATCTAACAGTCCATAAAATATAAGGACATATATAGCCATTAGAGATCGGACTTATGTTTTGTCTAATGTCTAAATGACAAGAGGTATTCTCTATCAATATCATTATCAAACATACTAGTAGATAAGGTTAGGGAGATAAACAGGCTGTGTGTATTCTCTAAATCGCCGTGGAATTCGAAACAGAAACGGATATTGCGATTATCAAAACTATTTTAACTAATAGACCAATGAAATAATAATAAACCTAGAAGTCGTTATATCTTAAAACCAATATTTTGTCAATTCCTTTTAAAATAGTATATCCAAATACAATCATCATTTTTTTATAGTACTTAAATGAAATGGTATAAAATGTCAGGGATATGAATTGTCTGTGGAACACAGGGCAGCGTCAGAGTTTTTATTGGGCGAATTTTTAGTAATTTATATTCTCATATTAAGAATAAATTTAGTTGATAAGTTCACCAAATATTACCTCTGTAGTATATGTAAATGGGGCCTTCTTCAATAGAGATTTCTGTATCAACTTCAATATCTGAACTTGTTACATCTTTTTTGTCTGAATATTTCACTGGAAGAGAATCTGTAAATAAGATGGCATCGTAATATATTAATAATTGAAACCTTTTACTTTTAAATGTTAAACGTATCTTCTATAATATAAAGTACTAAGTTAGGCGGATTATGAATATAGCCTATTGCGGTGAAATAGAAGTACAGAAATTCATTAAATCCAGCGAGACACCCAAAGCTATAAACTCAATCATCATAAAAGCACGGGATGAGACGTCACGAACTACAACCGTTGGATCTTTTTGAGCATCGACACCAGCGTCCGGCCTTACTAAATCTACTATTTCATTACTCGTCAATGGAGTATCCTTGAAAGCTCTCGTAGATACGGGAAGCAGTGAAAGCTATATATCTTCTTCAATTGCTAAAAGGTACAGATGAAAATTAGAAACGTCCAGAAACATGGCCTCTACACATCTCTCTCGCACCACTCATGGCCATATTTTCGTTAAAATAAAGTACAAAGATGAACACTACGAAAGTGTGAAGCCTCTTCGCGAATCTTGCTCCTAACTGCCACCTCATAGTCACTAAATCTAGAAAATATTCCATGCCTGACTCCAAATTCATACAAACTGAAATCAAGAGACTTCTATCTGATAAAATTATTGAGCATTCCAAGTCCCCGAGGCAAGCTCATATAGTCAAACCATCAATACATTCACTTACCTCGACACTCAAACCGTGTTTAAAGTGGATGAACTGGTACAGGAAGTAACTAAATATTCAATGTACAGTACGTTCGATCTCAAAAGCACTTAACACCGGATACCTATTCAGGGATAATGGAATGCGGTACGTTGCATTCGAGGCTTGCGGAAAGCTTTATCAGTTTCGCCGCATTCCTTTCGGAGTGACAAACGGAGTCTTCAAAAGACAATTAACACAATTACAGGATACGTTCACTTACGTGGATAACGATATCATCTGCGGACGTGACACCAGTAGCCACTACCAGAATCTACAGAGATTTATCAACGCCGCTAAGAAGTATGACATCACCTTCAAGGAAATGCTGTTGCGGCTACTAAAGTGTGTCTCTTAGGCTGCAAAATCTCTCAAGGGCAGTTAAGACCAGACCCCTAAAGATTTCAGGCGTTGAGAAATATACCTCTACCACAAGACATGAAATCACTAAAGCGGGTGATAAGACTATTGTCCTATTATTCTTAATTATGAATCCCATTTTTTTTCTAACAAGATTTATTTACTGGTAAACAAAAAAAAAAAAAACTTTCCTCCCCCTGAACAAGTAGAGGAAGTTTTCAAACAGCTAAAACACGAACTTGAAAATGCTGCTGTGTCGACGAAAGCTTGGACAAAGTAGCGCGGACAAAATAGCGCCGACAAAATAGCCCGAAATTTCAAGACAAAATAGCTCAACACAAAATAGCGCGGACTTTTATGTGATGTGTATAAAAGTACTGGATTTTAGTAAGTGAAGGTCCTAGGCCTCATTTTTGTTGAGGTCTATATCTTTTTTAAAAATATATTAGATCTAAAATATGTCATAATTGCAGAGAAACATAGTACTTTATTTTTTCTCATTCTCACCAATGTTTTAAAATGCAAAACGTACTAAAAATATATGATGAGGTGTGTTACACACTGTTTTATAGTTAAATTGATAAATCTTGATCATCTGCAGCATCTCTCTTTGATCACAAAATGGTGTCACTTGCCGTAACATCGACAAACTTAGGTGAGTCAAGATCAGTTAAGCTAGCGATTTTTTTTCTTTTCTCGCAAATATTTCATAATTTCATGTGCTCTACCTGCCAATGTAAATACTGCCTTCAAAGAACTAAATGATGCTCGGTCAGATATAGGAACCTGTATGACCATTGGGAAGACAACTATTTTGGTCACCAGAGACGAAACCGCTGAGTGACTCTAAAATTTCCAATAGAGGAGTACAGGACAATGTACCATGAATAAAAAATTCAGTTTAGTGACGGTATCATGCATATCAGCTGTTTATTAACGGTCAACGCCCCAATTTCTAATAGATAATCCTCAGAGAATAGGAGAACATTGAAAAGAAGATTCTCAGGTATAATGCTGGAGAAATCTAAAGAATTTGAAAAACCTCCAATTTAACAGACGTTTTGCGGCTATATTGTGCATAATATTTGCATATTTATGTTTAAAATGCAAAATTAAGGAAAACTAATGATAACATTAGTATAATGAAATATGATGGCATCAATATTTTACTGTATCTAGACTAAGGTATTTCTTGAGAAATGACTGAAAAATAATTTGTCAGATATATTTTGTTAGCGCTATTTTGTCAGGGAACCTTATGAAATGTTATCCGGATTCGTACGACAGTTTTATATATTTCTTGATCAAAGAATCAATGAGCGAGTGGTATAGTACGTTTATATATTGTAATGACTCAATAGTAAGATGCGTACACGTTGGATTTAATATGATATTTCTTTATTGACGTGACGGTACATTAAAAACTTTACGAAAGTAGGCCTCTTGAGGTAACACTTAACCAAGGACGTGTTTTCTCTAGCTGACTACTTGGGCTGGACTTTTATAGGCCCCGCGCTACTTATAGATGTAGGCGTATATTATTAAAATAAACCATAATAACTTAAATAACTGGGTTTCTGCCGCCTTCTTATTTTCCAACAGCTCCTGGAAATCTTCTGAAATTATAAAATCTCCTTAAAATATACAAAATTGTCATATTGGTTGTCATTTAATTACTTGAGGTCAACAATTCACTAAGATACATAGAACAATTTGTCAATACTTGCTATTGCTATTGAGCTAGATCTATGTAAGAAACAGAATTTTGATGATATACTGTGAGACTTCGCTACACGACAGGCTCGTTAAGTTTATTTGACAGTGATTTTGTACTTGGCAAAGAATTAGTAAAATGCAAAGACGAATTTATTTTCTAAAACAAAATCTTAATTTTTACTTTGTAAATAGTTCCAAATCATCACCTTCACTCAAACTACCAACCATCAACAATGTATAGATTATAATGTACTTTTCTATATGTATTTTTTCCTCCCGTAATCATACCAGACCGCTTTCATCTTAGGCTGTATGATGATTGATAGTTGTAAACAATGTTTTTTTCGGTTATGTAATGTAATCAGATTTTTTATGTTTCATAGGTTTGCTTGCAAATATTTTGGTCTTCATATAAAAGTAAGTTATTATTAAAGAGCACATTTATTGAAAGTCTTGTCCTTATGGAAGAGTTGGAGTGGTAGCTAAGTAACTCACTGTGTGGGTGTTGCAATGAAAATTCACATTGCTGGAATACTATGTTTTACAGTGGAATTAAGTGGTAAATATTTCACGCGATAATAGGTGTCCAGGGTGTTTAATTGTACACAACATGTGTTTACATTACGAGAAACAAAAGTAATTTTACAAATTTTATTCGCTATGGTTATATGTGAGAAACTCATCAGGGATTTTTCTATGGAATATTCTCATTATTTCCTAGAGGTTTGAGCAGCTATTTTAGAGAGGGTATTCATAAAGATGAATTTAATGAGTTTACCCAGAATCGCAGTGTGGCTTCAGAGCTGGTAGATCCACAACAGATATGATCTTCTCCCTGCGGCAGCTACAGGAGAAAAGCAGAGAACAAAGGCAGCCCCTCTTTATAGCCTTTATTGACTTGACCAAGGCATTTGATCTTGTCAGCAGAACCGGCTTGTTTGCTGTATTAGAGAGAATCGGCTGTCCAAACAAACTACGGAAACTAGTGTCAGCTTTCCATGAAAATATGCAGGGCACCGTACAATTTGACAGTTCCGCCTCTAGGCCATTCTCCATCAAGAGCGGAGTAAAACAAGGATGTGTTCTGGCTCCAACACTATTCGGCATCTTCTTTTCGGTTGTACTCACCAGCGCTTTCAAATCCCTGGAAGATGGAGTATATATCCACAGTAGATCTGACGGAAAGCTTTTTAACCTAGCACGCCTTAAAGCCAAAACAAAGAGACGGCGTATCTTGATTAGAGAACTGCTGTTTGCTGACGATGCCGCACTCATATCTCATTCACAAGAAGGATTGCAGAGGCTTGTGAATGCACTGGCAGTTGCTTGTCAGGAGTTTGGACTTACAATTAGTCTCTCCAAGACTGAAATCCTGGCACAAGATGTTTCAGAAACACCAGTGATTTACATCGGAAATCACACACTTACGGTGGTGCAAGAGTTCACATACTTGGGAACAACGATAGCCAGCAACCTTGACTTAGACAATGAGCTTACAAAAAGAATAGGGAAGGCATCTGCAGCAATGGCAAAACTCTCTAAGCGTGTGTGGGAAAACACCAAACTGACCACGGCAACAAGAATCCTTGTCTACAATGCCTGCGTCCTAAGCACACTCCTCTATGGCAGTGAGAGTTGGGCAACCTACATGCGTCAAGAACACAGATTAAATGGCTTCCACCTACGTTGCCTGCGACGCATAATGTGCATCTCCTGGAGGGATCGTGTCACCAACCAGGACGTTTTGACACGAGCCAACATGCACAGCATCTATGCTCTCCTTCAACAGAGAAGACTACGCTGGCTGGGTCATGTCACGCGCATGCCAGATGGAAGAATCCCGAAAGACATCCTATACGCTGAGCTAGCAGAGGGAGCCAGACCAAAGGGCCGCCCAAGATTAACTTACAGAGATGTCTGCAAGCGAGACATGAAGGCAACGGGCATCGACCAAAGCATGTGGGAGGAGATAGCCCAAGACCGAACAGCATGGAGACAGACTGTGCGTGCTGGCACGAACTTTGCTGAATGCAAAAGAAATGAAGCTGCTTCGGCCAAGAGAATGAAAAAGAAAGCTTCCCTGCTGTCAGCCAGCCCTAAAACTGAGGAATATAAATGCACGAACTGTGGCAAACTATGCAGATCCAGAATTGGCTTGATCAGCCACTCCAGATTCTGCCCCGTCTCAAGACGTAACCAAAGCCAGTGACTCATCTCGGCGCATCCATTGTCTTCCGAGACAGAAGGAGCCATATATTCATAAAGGAAACTAAATTAATCTATTATTAAATTTAACCTCTATTGTGTTTTGATATTATATGTTCCAGTTTGTTTGTTTTTTTTCATCAAGAGGAAATATATTATCTCTTTACAACTACAAATATTTTTCAGCATACATTGGAATTAGGTTCATTGAACCAAATGCATGCAATGCGAATTAGCGAACAGATTTTAGTTTAACCTCATTATTAGATTACACATTTCATTACCATATATCCAAGGATAGTCCATTACGTATTCATCGCTGTGGAATATTAAAAAAAAAGGATTTGCTTAAAATAAAATAAAAATAGTAACATGTATATAAATAAAAATTGCTTATGTAGAATCTAACATGAAATATATTTGACTATAAATAATTAATGTTAAAATATTACATTTCATGCTTTATATTAAGGAAATTTAAATAATAGTACATACTCAGAAATATTTAGAATATTTAAATCGGACGAGTCAGTTTCCACTTTTGTGAGTAATGGTTGATTATTTTCTGTAAATACATACATTTATATATATATATATATAGGTCTAAAATACAATATTATGTACAATATCGTCAGAAAAGTATGATACAAGTTAAAATGTATGTCATTAGACTAATATATTTATTATTGCAGTTCAATTTTTAGCGTTCCCCGTAAGGTGAAAAGCCGCTTTTATGTTTGTGCAGTGTCATACTCAGATCTCGAGAACTAAAAGGGAAATGAAAAATATTATTTCATCCATGCGATGCGGCTTGAAAAGTTTAGGTGCAACGGCTACTTTTGCTTTTTAAAAGCAAATTGTTTAGTTTATAAAATTAATTATACAAGCAATTTTTTCATAAAAATAAATCAATTCTAAAACGTTTACTTAAATGTAAGGGAGGAAACGTTACAACATGTTAAGAAAGACAATATTTTGTGTATTTTCAATATCACTAAGTCAAAAATATTTATCTCCATTGCTATGCCCTTATATTTATTGATGTTTCTAGCAATCTTTTTACGCTTGTATTTTTTGTAATCGTCTTCCTTGATTGTAATCACAATTTATCAGTCTGACGAAATCACCCCAGCTAAGGGCATCGTTAAGATGCATGAGAGATATGCCAAACAATTCTATGTTTATTTCGCAGCTTTCGCCAGGTTGTCTGACTACGAAATAGTACTTGGTACTACTACTTACCGTCAATCCTAGAATTGCAACTTACTACGCCTACGGTGGATCATTTCTGAAAGCAGTACTCGCCGTGCCCACAGTAGCCTGCCACCCGCACTAATGTGTCCACATATGACCGCAGTTACACTTGGACTGATACTCCAAGACGAGAACTGCGTCATCTCTACCTCCTAGAGCTAGACTAACAGCCCCAGCTGCAAGAACTCCACCAAGGAGTACAGCCAGCTACGACATCAATAGGGTCTTCAAGCAAGTTTAACACATTAACTCTCATTTGGTGACCCTGTCACTTCCTTCCGGTCATTTCATCCCGGTATTTTTTTTAGTCATTGTGTAATTGTGCTGTTAAGAATTTGCTTTTAAGCCCTCATTTCATCTAATATAGAAATGTGTTAATTTATATTATTTTTTATTTATTTTTGACAGCTAATATAGTGTTTATAGTGTTCCCCCCTACTCTCTTTATACTTGTTGCGAAATAAAAGAATATATTTCAATAAGTAGAACATGGGAGTAGCCAGGGGAGGGGTATGGGGGTTCAAGCACCCCCCCCCTGAAAATTTAATTTGATTGATTAGATGATGAAATTATCAGTGAATGAAATGGCCATGGTTAGGGATGACCTGGGAATGAAATGACAGGGGATGAAAGGACCGGAAACCCTCTCATTCTACAAGTGCAGAGAACGGTCGCGAAATATTCTCATTGAGAGATACTATACTAACTCCCATTTATGTTTACATTTAAATAAATGCTTTGCAAGTTTTATTTATTTTATTATTCTCTGTTGTTTGTTTGTTGCTTGTATATTTTCGATTTATCTGAGGTGACCCAGTGCGTTGACCACTCAAACAATCTTCAGCTAAACCAAAAAAAAAAGAAAACAACAAAAAAAAAAAAAGGCCACACATACAAGTGATACACACTGGTCATCACAACACGCCATGGCATTATTAATTAACGATATAATCTTTCGTTTTATTACATTTTTTTAAAATTTGAATGCCCATTAATCATTACTTTTTGTTATAAATAAATAGAGTATGATTAATCCGTTTCTAAGATATATAAATTTTACCTCCATTCATCTCTGATGCCAAAGGGCCAGGCCTAAATATAAAAGAAAGCATAGTTTAAATTATTGCAAGACAGAAAATTAAATTAATAGTTAAACAAGGTTACAATGACAGTTTGCGTGGAAACACAAACTTAAAATCGTCCCCCGAAGTGATCCACCCAGGCAGGTTTCAATATTTTCAGAAAGAACATCCGAATGCAATTATATCAAAGACAAATGACAGATAAAAATGCAGATAGAAGGTTGACAGATCCTATGTAGTGCCCCAGTACTCCTTATGCATTAGGCCTCTTTTAATTGCCTCTCTTTTGGTTGGTTACTCATTAGTTTGAACAAAAATAAACGTGAAATAAAATGTAAATTATAACATTGATAATTGTCTTCAATTAGGTCTAATTTATAATGCATACTAATTAGGATTTTTTCTTTAAAAAACTGCTTGCATAAAAAAAAATAGATTTTGAGCTTTTAGAAAAAAAAGTAGCCGTTGCATCAGAACTTTGAATGATCTAAATTATTGTGATGTCCGATTTTTATTTTCTCTGCTACATTTTGAGATCTTAATGGGTCGGACGGACTGACAGACAGAGAGACAGACGGACAGGTCACTCAAAACTAATAGCGTCTTTTTCCCTTTCGAGGGCAGCTAAAAAAAGAGTAAAATAAATGTTTACACATACAAATTCAAGATAAGGAAAGGAAGCAATATTATTTTAATTGTATTTTATACAAAGTTAACTGACGGCCTTTGTGAGTACGCAATTGTATACACGCTGTTCGTTGCACTTGTGGGAAAAGACACTATTAGTTTTGTGTGGCCTGTCTGTCCGTCTGTCTGTCTGTCCTAAATATAAAAGAAAGCTTAGTTTGAATGCAACGGCTATTTTTTTTTTTTCTAAAAGTGAGCCATCTAACTTATGAAATTATATATGCAAGCACATTTTTCAAAAAAATTACACCACTTTTCAATGAAAAATGTCAGGGAAAGTAATTCTTATTAAAAAGTTCACAAGATTTTTCATTAATAAATCAAGCTTCATTCAGACATTCACGCATTGGTACAAAAAATGCATCTAAGGTTACGATTGAAAAAAGTATCAATGGATCATTATAAACAAGATTACAAAGAGAGTTTGTGTGATACACAAATTCAGAGGCGGCCCCCGTTGGAGTCGGATCCCTGTCAGATTCCTTCAAAGTTGAAAATAATTAACTTCTCGCTGGACGACGGAGGATGGCGAGCAGGGTATAAACCTGCCTTATCTTTATGTTTGCGCACTAGACTGTAGTTCGGATTTATCGTTGGTCCGTGGCTCAATTCCTGCATGCTCCCATCCCCTCCTGTGGAAGGTTTGAAATAGGAAGTAAGCTATCTTTAACTCTGAAGAAACAATCGAAACATGTAAAACAAACAGACACATAACCCGGGAGCGTTGAGATAATCAGTTCAGCTCGCTAACTGGTTACATAGTAATAGCCTGATATATACAATATGCCACACGAGCGATTTTAAATAATCTTTCAGCATTGATCTGTAGAGATATAGATGTACATAAACTAAACTTCTAATTTAACACTCTTAATAGGCCTTATATATCTTATTAATTACTATTATTAATAATGTGGCTGTAATTTAGATAAAATTTATAACATTTCAATGTAGATCTAGACATAAACATCCGGAACAATCT
>JADKLZ010022097.1:85241-105247 GCA_021533235.1 Biomphalaria straminea | reverse complement strand
TACTTCCTGCACTTCTTCATCAATCCTTTAAATTGTAGCTGCATTACCATGTCCCTGAGCTAAACATATCAATACCTTAATCCTACCTCTTTCCAGGCGTTTTAAATTATCAGAACGGATACCATTAGCGTTTAGTCCACTTAAATAGGAATATCCTACAATATTTCATTCATTTCAACATTACCATTGCAACTGTTAATATATATCACAACTTCAGAGATCTAGGTTAGGTGTGTTGTAATACAAGATACGAGAGTAACTTGCAGCATTTTTGTCTCTGATCTCTTATGAGTACATCCCTTAAGAGGTTTGCTAAAACATTTATATTTTTTTTTGTACAAGCTTGGAAAGTGACTTTTTTTTTCATCGTTACTTTGCAATCGTATAAGTTATTATTTTAGCTCTGGGTCATATTTGGATAACATTTCCACAATCCCAAGAAAAAAAATAATTATTCAATGAAAAGTTTTCTTCAATTCGCTACCAGCATTTGTTTTGCGATAGTAAGCAATCTATAAGTACAAGATGTTCCTCTGTGTTCCCATCTATACGTCAATCATAGTAATGATTTCCCTGCCAATTTTAAGCAGTCTAAGTAAGGCTGCCAAATTGTTCCAAATTTGAAAGCCTGATACATGCTCTTCACTCTTCTGGCGAGTTTCTCATTGTGGTCATATGCACTATTTATCCAACAAGAAAATCTTCCTTTTGATTTTTCCCCACTAAGTAAAAGTTTATTCTACCATTCTTATGCTTTATGATCTTGCTTCTTTCACATTTTAAAGTTAGTATTTAAAAAAAATAATGGATAAGGGCATTTCTCACTCGGGTGTCTCCCCCTATCGGGTGTCACCCGGTGCTGATCGCACCCCCTGCACCCACCCTAGTGACGTCACTGCTATCGAGATTGATTTCGACCTGAGGATTTAATAGCTGGAAAGGCGACAAAAATTCACATTTATCTGCTACATCATAAAGTTGCTCGAATCGGGTGATTATTTCTTGGACAAACCTGTCCAAGGTAGAATAAATTTTTATTCTTTGTGTGTAAGTATAGAGTCGTCACTTTTCTCACCAGGCATCGTTTTCTTATGGCCAATACGTTTTTGAGGTTCTTTACCGATTCTCAATCTGAGCACACGCTTTCGGCAAAGGTAATGCTGGCTTCAGCGATGGCCTCTCATTTACAACTTAAAAATGTCTCCGTTTTTAGTTTGAGTGAGCAGTCTCGAATAGACAATCCTTGTTTTTGAAGGTAGACTTGCACATCCTTAATTTCAGTTAATACAGGAGCCCAAAATCCAAGATAGGTGAGAAAATCAATAGGCTGAATAGCAACTAATAATCCACCTGCTTCAGATCTAGTTGATGAATTTTCATCTCTGCTAGTTAATGTCTCAAGTTTCTATAATTTTAGAAAATGTATCCCTAACCATCTTGACGGCTTCTCCTCTGGCACTCCAGCGGGTCTCAACTAAACGTTTAAGGCTAGTTCCGGTTATTTTGATCTGATATCCCAGCGGTGTGTTGAAGTTGAGAAAAAGGCTTGTAAACGGTCAAGTGTACCAAAAAAATGTTACTGAATTGACTTCAGCTTCAGCAGCTCGAATTCTTGCTTAATTAAGAGGATGGTTTGAGCAGGCAATGAATGGTGCTTTAGGATTGACTTCTAGAATATATACGTTTTTGGACACCGTAGTTTTGACCTTTCATGGCCGCAGCATTATCATAGCCTTGACCCCTGCAGTCCATTATGTCTAAGCCATCCGAACGCAGTTTTTCTAGAATCATCTCAGCGATTCCAGCAGCATGCTTGTCCTTTGTGTCGATGAAGTTAATTAAAGACTCACGAACCTGCACCCCGTCATTATCCATGACAACGTTCCGTAAAATTTGGGAAGTTTGATCCAGCTTTGAGATGTCAGATGTACTGTCAAAAAATAAATATTTGGCTTGTTTTACTTGCTGTATGATTTGTTTTTTAACGATATCCCCCAATATTGTAATAAATTCATTTTGCTTGTGGAGATATGTATTCGGTCTGGAACAAAGCTCAGTTCGAAGCACATGTTCCCACAAGAGTGGATAGTACTCTGATAGTAATTTAACTCCAAGAAGTTGCATTGTTTTTGCTCTTCCAACATTTCTTCAGCTCGCACGCGATGCAGACGAAGTGCCAGATTTTGCTTTGAGAAAAAAAGAATGATGTCCAACATTCTCTTCAGGTAGTCTATCCAGGTTTTCGTCTCTTGTATAATCAAATCTTGTACCTTGTTGTTATTACTGTTCCCTACTCTCAGGTAAACTTGAATGTGAGCTCTGCTGGTCTCATGTTTTTCTATTTTCGGAGATTGCGGCCCGCACAACCCGCACATTGGTAGCTACGCCACTGGAACATACTAATTAAAGTTCATTTATTTCATATTTTAATCAAATTAACATTGAAATTTGTTTTTTCTAAAGCATTTTTCATGCATTCGTTCGCGAAAGTTGCGAAGCCGTGTTTAGATAAATTCTAAAAGTTTCATTATTATTATTATAGCTTTTATATAGCGCTACTTTCATGCTTATAGCATGCTCAGAGCGCTTTGGTCCAATCTCATTTGTGGACAAGTGGGGGGGGGAGGGGGTATCTAGGAGTTGGTATCTAGGAGTTGGTTTCCCGTGCTGCCTTTGGGCGCTCAGTAAACCAACTTTGCCCGAGTCGGGTGTCGAACCTCGAGCCCCCTTCTAGGTAGCCAAGCAGACCAATCTCAAGCCGCACTTAGCCTCTCGACCACGCTTCATTCATCGCTTACATCTAATTAAAAAGGTCACGCATGCGCACAATGAACTCTATCAAGCCTATATTTAACTCTAGATTACCCTGTAGTGACTATAGTCTAGATATACATCTAGATCTATATTTAACTCAAGATCTACCTACTTCTTTAACACATGAAAATACACAATTAAGTCTATTTATTTCAAATTTAACTAAATATATATAGGCCTACAAGCAAATGTTTTTATTTGAAAATATGGATTTAGATCTAAGACGGTCTGCTATTTTGAAAGCATAATTTATACTATTCTTATATATACGCATTCGTTTAACTTATAACATTATCATTTCGTTTAATAGTTTACATACCACTCTCAGTGGTACGCAAATAAAGACCCGCGGGTAAAATATGTCTAGTATATTTAGATAGATAGGTTTCTAAAATACATGTAAATAAAATTGTCGATCTCGGAGACTTATTATTATTATTTATTTTAAAAATTAAAATTAAAATTTTATCCTTTTCTATTCTCTTGACTGATTTTCGAACAGAACATTATTAGCGCTCCCTCCCCCTGTTTTCCACAAATATCACATAGTAAAATCTGCTTAAGAATAAAATTTATTTACTCATAAAAATACATTATAAGTATAAATATAGTGTATTACCTAACTAAAATGTCTACAATATACATTCATTACGAATAATATCACTTAACTTAGTGTCAACAAAATACTTCAATATTCTGTGCTAAAAATAGAGACTGATGTTCCAATATGTTTCAGATTCACGTGTAACGGTTATGCTTAAATCGATTTTTTAAAAATTAAATTTAGGTACAGCGGCAAAATCTATCTATCTATAATGATTGCATAAGGTTATAAAAATACAAATAAACTCAACGACCTACCCTGCTTTTCTTCTCTTGTCTGAAGATTAAACCAAGACCAGTGACTAATCTGGGCGCATCCATTGCCTTTCGAGACAAAAGGAGCCATGTATATATATACGAATTGAACAGAAGTATTATTAAAAAAATACCTTCCTGTGATGAATCCGAATCTATAGTTGTGTAACTGCTTCGTCTGGATATAAAAGGATATAAAACATCTGTTTGGCTTATGTGCAAACTTTCCACATCAGTATCCCTGCTATAGACATATATCTCTGTATGCAAAAAAAAAATACTTTGAAAAACCATGTAAAACAACATAAAAGTGCAGTATTCTACAAGGCTGGCTAATTCATTCAGCTACAACGATTGTTTTGAAACAAAAGCAAAAATGCGCTCAAAAGACAGTCAATGTATACAATTAATATACTTTGCAATGAAACTATTAAAATACAAACACAATGTTTCACAGTTTCTGTTTCCTAGTCTAATTTACCTTTATTTTTATTTTTTTTACTTTGAAACATTATAACTGTCAAACTAGAGTTTTCACAATTCGACAAACAAGCTAGTAATTCTTTTCACCAACTGTTAAGTTTAAAGGAAAATCGTTAAAACCGTTTTCGAGATCCGTTTCCAGGTTCCAACCATTTAGGCTTTACCTAACCAGTTTTTATAAAGTAACGTGTTGAATAGAGAATTGATACCTTCTTGACTTGAAATTAAAGTTATACTTGAGTCTCTGTTTTGCCCCTCAACACAAGGACGTGAAACATCTCTCTGACTTAGATTTAAATCCTCCACTCTAGCAGCATGCATTTGGAGACCACTTGTCACTGTATAGAGACACAAAAATGTAAAAAGTTTACAAAGAGAGTTTATGCTATCACACAAGCTCAAAGACGGCACCCGTCGGATTCCTATCGGATCCACTTATTTTCATGGAATATTCAAGATGTGATTATGTTTTGATATTTCATAGTCATAATATTTTAAAGATTCATTTGGCATTTTTTTAGTCAAATGTTTTACATTATGCGGATGTTCTTTCAAAGTTGAAAAAAAAAGGAATACCTAGTCTAAACCTTCCGCTGGACGTCTGGAAATAGCTGTGAGCAGAATACGAACCCAAAACCGTCGATACACTCAAGTAAGCTAACAGCCACGAGCTAGCATTGCTATTAACGTAAGAACAAGCTAATAGACTATAATAATGCATCAAGATATTTTTTGGCATTTGGGCATGACATCTACCGTATATGTAAAATATGTCTTATGAGCGAATTTAGATAATCCTTTGTCATTGTTTTCTATTAGAAAAAAACGTTACAAAAAAGGTTTGTGTGGAAACATAAACTCAAAATCGCCCCCTGAAGTGGTACACCCAGGCAGGTAAAAAGGCAAGTTCAAATACTTTTGAAAAAAAATCAGAATGGAGTTTTATCAAAGGCAAATGACACAGAAGAATGGAGAAGGAAGGTTGAAAGATCTTGTGTGGATCCCCAACGGGCCAGCAGACCAAGGGATAGGTGAAAGTTGAGTTTGGTGTGAACTGTCTCGCGCGCGTGAAGTTTTTCTTTTTATTTAATGCTAGTCGACCGCGTCCTAGCATACGCCGCTATTTTGCAGGGCAGGCCTTAGGCACTGCAACATATGCGACCGCAGTGGGTCCCGCACTTTCTTTGGACCCGTGCTAATTTTTAGGTGTATAAATTATTAAATTAAACCATTTTATAACATATAACGGATTTTCCGCGGCCTCTTGATTTACCAGGAGCCCCTGGAAATCTCCTGAAATGTTATTAAATATAGGCCTTCGAAAAAGTCCTGGAAATCTCCAGAAATTTTTAAAATCTTTTGTAAAGTAAAAGTAAAGTTTAAAAAAAATATCCGGAAGAGAATTATCCTTTTTTTTGCATAGACTTAAATAAATAGAGACTGGCCAATAAGAAAGTTTTATGAAACAAAAATTTGTGCATTGCTATTGTGTGTACTTTATTTTATGTCTATAAATTGTGTTCAATCTCTAGAACTGAAGATCATGCAATTTTTAAATTTTTCATAATTCGGAAATCCGAATTCAATAGTAGATATACATGTTTTCAAGTTACATGAAGTTACTTCCTTTTTCCAGTCTATATTTATGTATGTCTATGCTATTTTGTGAATAAAAATAGTGCCAATTTGGATACACCATTTTGCATTCATACCATGCTGTGCCATGGGATCTTCCCTTTTTTACTTGCTTGCTTGTTTGAACTTGTCGACTTTGAGAATTATATAGTGTTATGACATGATTAAAGAGATTTATTTCGGGAGTAATTAGGGGATAAGTTTTCATTAGTGAAGGAAGTGACGATAGGTTAGATTAAACAGAAAGACATCGACGGTTCCCTTCTTGAGTATTAAAGTTGATTTGATTTATCGTTGAAGCAGCGTCGACTCACTATATTATTGTTCGGCCTTCGTTGGTGGTTTGATTCATTACAGTTTAAATTGCAACACCGCTAACAGGAACGCAACATCTGGCGACCCCGGACTAACTCACTGGCATCATCATCCAGAAGTAGAGAAGCCCTCTGTTTGGAGGGGGCAGAAGTCAGAAGTTCGAGTCATTGGCCTAGACTGCAGCTAGACCCTGATCATACAGCCACGTCGGCGAAGGAAAGCCAGTGAGTTTGGACTCGTAGATCTAGGAGGTTACGAGAGATACCAGTATACTGTGTAAGCGCCCAAACGTTGGGGCATCATAGTGGAACTTGTAGTTCCGAGTCAAGAAGACTACAGTTGGAGAAGACTACAGTGTGGTAGAAGGGAAGAAAACAACCGTCCTATCAAAGCCGTCTTAAGAAGAAAGAGTTTGCCCGGCAGTATTCGTGAGAAAACGAACGTGAAGGTCACCTCTTCAAGGCCAAGATCGACCGTTCAGGTTACGTAGGAGCCAGTTGCTGCCTACAACACTGAAACACAGTAGTGCTTTATTGCTCTACGGCTCGGCGAAATCTGTGCTACACGCTAAATAGCCAGATAGCCATTATTTTGTCGCTGGACTCTGACTTTGTCGCTGTTTGACTCGCCGTTCCGCTGGTTGACTTTGTCGTCATATGACTTAGTCGCTTCATCGGCTGTTGGTCCGTTCCAGTTTACGTTATATAGAAGACTACCTGGATCCATCGTACCTGCGGCGGAACCAGAACCAGACGTTACGCCACCGAGGAACCGGAACCAGACGACAGAGCATCGAAGAACCGGAACCAGACGACAGATCACCGAACCAGAACCAGACGCCGTACCACCGAAGAACCGGAGCCGTTACAGATCAGTAACGAAGGACCTTTGGGAGCAGAAACGTTCGTGGACCGTACCCGAGCGTTAGTGAAGACATCACATCACCGCGAGCCTTGCCGCCGGGACAGACGTTAGCGTGGGAAAGTAGACCCGACACTGTGAAGTTATCGTCGCTTCGTAGACAGATAAGTCAAATAAGTGCTATTTAACTACTTTCTCCGTAGAATAATTAGAGCCTATAGGGAAGTGACCACTCGCTAGATTATCACTGCCAGGTTAAATCGTGGTGGAGTGGGGTCCTTAAAATTAGGTGTGATCTAGCGAGAGGTACATATATACGTTTAGCTGTTGATTTGATTTATCGTTGAAGCAGCGTCGACTCACTATATTATTGTTCGGCCTTCGTTGGTGGTTTGATTCATTACAGTTTAAATTGCAACACCGCTAACAGGAACGCAACAATAGATAGAAGATAGATTGGTGTTTGAGCGTATAGGAAGTAGTTTATATTAGGTTTGTTCTGTTGTCTAGAATATTGTGAATTTGTGTGTTTACGACATCCTTGGTTCCCGCGGGAGAGAGAGAGAGACATCTTTAGCGTTTTAGCTGATCGTCTTGTGTTTTAGCTGGTTTTCTGTTTTCCCGTTGGTGTTAGGCTTGGGCTATGGAAAAGAGTGTCACTTTTCCGTCCTAGGATATGTAACGATGAAGCTATCGTTGTTAGAAGTGAAGTTGATGCTCTGTAGGGCGCTGAGATGGAGTGTGCGTGTAAACGGTGTGTTATTGGTGAATATTTCAATAATTATTAATGACATTAATATAGATGTAAACAGTCTATTGATTTGCAATTTTGTATTATTAAATGTTGTTCATGTTGCCAATTGTTGGTTACTCAATGATGTTGTTGATGCTTGTCTTCGATGACTTTTATTAGATTTTCGGGTTGAACAACGTTACTAGGCATTACATGTTCAGTTGGCTACTTGTTATTCAGAGTTGGCCAGTCACTGTTACCTATGCTGATACTATTTGCTTCAGGAGGGAACCCGGGCAAATACTTCATACCCTAGATGAGCCCGAGACGTCTAACCCCTCCTGACTTGAACCTAACCTAACTGATGTCATAACTGATCTAAATGTTTTGCAAAGGGTAAATCTCTTATTGAAAGTCTCAAAGGAAAGAATTATTTCCGTAAGCATATATATATATATATATATATATATATATATATATATATATATATATATATATATATATTTAAAAGTAGTAGTTAGTAAGACAGACCTATTAACTTAGCAATATAATTGTAAAACATTTTTTTTTCACAGAAAATTTAAACCGTTTGCTTAAATTTGTTAAAAATATGGTAACTAGTTTGGTCCCTTAATAAAATAGTTGTAAAAATGGTCATGGGTGCCCGCAGGGGGTGCAAGGATATGCACTTGTAACCCCCCCCCCCACTGGATTCTTAGTAGAAAATTCGAGCAATTTTTTCACCATCAAATCAATTAACTTCTAAGTAGCAACTGAACAAGTAGTGTTCCACTAATTAATGTTAAAGTAGATTAGCCTAGGTGTATGAAATGGATGGCCACCATGTACATGCGCGCTTCTTCATTCTCAGTATCCACATTTGAGCCAATTTTTTAAAAAATATTTTATAATGAATTATATATTTAAGCTCTTTTTTTTATTACGTAGATGTAGATTTAGTCAGTATCCGGGGGGGGGGGGGTTGCTAGTGCACCACCCTGAACCCCATGCGGATGCCCATGCATTATTGATTCAAGAGTTTAATAAATTAATTTTTAGGAAAACTGCGCAGCGTATTCTAAGTCTAAATCTAAAGGCCTATCATTGGAATATTATAAAGTGTAGTAATTTAACAAGTAGTGTCTTCCACTGAAGTACAGTTCTAAAGATATGCTATTATTGTAACTAGAATAGGCAAATCTGTTGTTAATGTCCGACAATGTACGATTTATTTTAGGCCTGAAATTATTTGCACTAAAAGGGTGTCAAATATTCTATAGCATGTCAGTAGTGACGATTTGTTAATATTTGCACATAGCTATAGTTATTAAGAATGCACTAACATCTGGGAAAACGTTACACTAGATCAGTGGTCTTCAACCTTTTTGAAACCACCGCCCCCTTTTCGTATATTTTCTCTATAAAAAATCTCCAGCGCCCCCCTAACGGACATATAACATTAAAAAATAATAATTCAGAAGGTAAATTGTACTAAAAGAACATGTATTGATTTATATTGGCATTGTTACTTACATATTGGTAATTAATCTTAAATTATTAGTAAAAAAATGTTGACATGATATAAATACAAAAAGTTAAACTGATTGTCTTTAACTTTTTTTTTAAATTAAAAATATCAATATTAAGGAAAACCAAGAAAATAATATATAAAAGCATAATGAGACCAGCAGCAAGTATGCAAGTGAAACCTAGACTATAACAAAGACAGCCAAAAATCTACTAAATACTTGGTAACGAACAATTCTTATGAAAATCTATACTGCTATACAAGATGAAACAGGGTGGAGGACACTAACCATGTTATATTTCAATTGTATGAATACCCAACGATAATGACAGAAAATAAAAAAAGAACAGACTACGTTGGGCAGGTCACCTTGAAAGAATACCAGATAACAGAGGAAAGAAAATTTTATACAGGCGAAAACCAAAAGGCAGGCGACCCAAAGCCAGACCCCGAAAGCGATGGATTGATGATGTGGAGGCAGATCTGCAACAGCTTGGGGTAAGGGCGTGTAGACGAAAGGCTCAGGAGAGATGTGTTGAAGCAGGTCAAAGCCATCCATGGGCTGTAGCACAACTAGTAAGGATGTGTGAATGTTAAATTATAGAACACTACTATTTTTTTACATTAAAATTTTACATTTAGTCTTATATTTAATAATAAAACAGTTCACAAATGACGAAGCTTGAACTAATGGGAACCTTGTGCCTCATGCAGTTTAATAATGTTAGAAATGTCAGGCTTTAAATTAGTCAAAGCAAGGCGTATGTAACGGCACTAAATCCAGTTTCAGCCATATAAGTTGAAGGAAAAGCTAAAAATAGCAATTCCATTTTTGACCATACTTTTGGGTATTTGACAGGAACAAATCGCTGCAGCCACATCTCTTCTGTACCTCCTCTTTTGAAATTCATTTGACTGGTGATATCATTTTGTAACTCTACCATTTCTTCCTGCAAATCAACTGGAACATCGGTGACAGATGTTTCAAAAGGATTAATCATCCATGTTTCGATTTTTAAATTTATAACATCCTGGAAGCGAGTTTCCATTTCTTCCTTGAGCATTTTCAGGTGAGTAGCATAGATGTCAATGTCCTCAGGCAGTAATTCATTAGTCAACAAAGCGAGTTCTGGGAGATTGTAAAATTCCTTTCTGGAAATATTGTGGTAAAAGAGATTCAATTTCTCAATAAAAGAAACAATGATCTGCTTTGTATCGATAAGGGTTAACTTCTTTCCTTGCAGCTGCAAGTTCATTTCATTCATTTTACGATAGATCCCTGCCATGTAAAATAAATCTTTTTTGACCTTCTTCAAGTCATTGCAAACAGATAAATCTTCCTGTTGCTTGAAAAATTCCAAAATTGTATCGAAAAGTTCATCAAAATGAGCAAGACAATTCCCTTTGGAAAGCCAGCGAACCTCAGTGTATAATAAGAGTTTAACATGTTGCTCATTATTTGTTTCACACAGCTGTTGAAAGATGCGCTCATTTTTGGCATGGGTTTTTAATTTATTTACAGTTTTTATAATCAGATTTAAAGATGAATGAAGTTGTGGGCTAAGTTGTTTAGCAACAAGATGTTGCATGTGAATCACACAGTGAATAATAAACATTTCTGGATTTTCTTTTTTCATAAAACTTACGAAGCCTTTGTGGCGTCCAACCATTGATGGTGCTCCATCACTTGCACAAGCTACTAAATTTTGCAAAGGTATTTCATTTTTTGCAAAAAATGTCTTTACTAAGGTAAAAACAGACTCCCCTTTTGTGTCACGGGTAAGTTTTTCAGAAAAGATAAGCACCTCATTAACACTGAAATCATCATCAAAATATCGCACATAACCAAGTAATAATGAAGAATTATCAATCAATGTTGACTTATCTATTTGCAATGAAAATTTTCTAGTTTGAAGTTTCCTTAAAAGTTGTTGCTTTACATCACTGGCCATTACATTAATCCGTCTTTGAATCGAAGTATCACTTATCGGTAATACTTTCAAAACCTCATTGGGATCTTGATTAATCACTGTGGAAATGACTTCTCTTAAAGCTGGGATTATCAATTTTTCACCAATGGTATGTGACTTTTGATTTTTTGCAATTAAATCTGCAATTTTGTAAGAGGCCATCAAACCGTCTTCTGCTTTGCTGTTGTTGTTTTTTTAAATATTGTTTGAATAGTCGGGAGTTTTTTAAATTGCTCATGAATAGTTTTGAAATACTCAATGGGCTTATCCTTTTTGTCAGGATGCAAGGCATTCATATGTTCCTGAAGCCGACTTGGTTTCATCGCCTCATTAGAAAATCTTTTCATGCAAAGTAGACACAATGGAATACGTTTATCTTCAGGCGATTCTATGAAACCCATGGAGAGATAATTTGCTGAATACTGGCGAGTTTTTTTCATGGTCCACATTGTCAATGCTTTTACTGTAAAATGAAAATTACACTCATTTATTTTAACGCTAGCTTTATTATTTAAACTAAATAGCATAAACATTGTTTAATATTATTTATTATATAACTATGTTACTGTAATATAATAAACTATAATTTAAAAAGCTTATTACCTTGTTTATTTATCAATCTACAAACTGTTTTACGCGCTAAAAACTGGGAGCAAAAATACACACTTCCTGCTGCAGTAAAAACAAAAATAGCAATTGGTTTTATAAATCATAGAAACAAGGAATTCCCGAACTCTAAAAATAAAATGATTATTTGTCTATATATACTTCGCCAGTGCCGCTTTGAAGAAAATGTGCTACGTTGAAAACGTTTTTCATTTTTTTTCTTTTGTTTCTTCTCTGCGCCACCGATTGCCCCTTATGTGTCGAGCGCCCCCTTACCGCCCACTTTTGTGCCAATCGCCCCCGTACCGCCCCTTTGGCTCCCAGTGCCCCCTAAAATCTCAAAATCGCCCCCAAGGGGGCGATATCGCCCCCGTTGAAGAACACTGCACTAGATAGATCTACATGATATCGAGCATTAAAGGAAAGGTCCTGGATTGAATATGCCATACATAATAGTAGTAGAAAGTACAAAGGATTGACCTCTTTAGTTACACATGAAGTTCCAAATGGAAAATATCGTCTCGAGACGTAAAATGCCACCATTATTTTTTAAACATTTAGTTAAGGTCTAGAATATTTTTTTGCCAATTTTCTTTTGATGTGATAAATGTTATATTTTCTTTTAACAAAAGGTAATTAGTATTTTGGAGTTGCGGTCGGTGTAAGGCTGTAAGCGATCGATAACATCATCAGTTTACAATCGGAGAGATACAAGAAAGTTCTTCACATGCCATTGTTTGTGTCAAATCGTTAATTTGGATTAACGAAGCACTGGCAGCAGCAAGAAACGAAAAACTACAAGCTGCAGCATCATAAATTAAATGCATTGGCTGGATATTTAGTTGGTGCTTCCGAAAATTTGCAGTCCACAGACACACTGAGATTTGGATTTTGGGAGTTAGTACAGAACAAGTTTTTTACATTACATATCGTTATATCTTAAGTTTCTTCATTACGTCTCGCTTTTCGAGCAAAAATAATGGTCAGTTTAACTTGTTTTTTGTCTTCATCCAAAAACGATGCAAAATCTGCAATGCAAAGAAGAATATCAGAATTACATAATAAGAGTTAATCGCCAGCTTGTCCATCGCGACGAAAAGCAAAGCATTAGTAAAGTTATTGACAGTGTCTGCAACAACACTCAACATTTGCAGTTTTCATTTGATTTAACGTAGGGAAGCACGGCCTTCACGGATAAAGTTAACAATGTGTACAGTAAATATTTTTAACGTGTTCAGTTTCTTTTTTTTTCATGAAAAAAAAATATTTACTATGCATTTAATATCAATTACGTATGAGGACCCGAATGACTCCTATAAAAAAAGTTGAGGCTACCACTTTGAGCAATGGGTGCCAGCTGCACCCCCCCCCCTTGCAAAAAATACAGTGAGTAACCGTCAAAATGGTGGGTTTTTAAGGAAAAAAACTGCTAGCATAGTTGATTTTACAAATTAAATTTTTCGCTGTCAGAAAAGAAAAAAAGTAGCCGTTGCATCAGAATCTAAAGGGGTCTAAAATATCATAATGTCGAATTTTTTTATATCTTATTTACTCAGTGGCGTAGCTAGGGAGGGGGGAGGAGGGGGGCCCCCAAATGAGTGTTTTTTACATTACAAATAAAGTATTACGCAAATTGTAGGGCCCCCAAAAAGAGGTCAGTCCCCCCGGGCCCCCAAACGATGGAAAATTTTTAGCTACGCCCCTGTATTTACTGTACGTGATCTAAAAGGGACGGACGGACAGACAGACAGAGCACACAAAACTAATAACGTCTATTCCTATTTTTGGGGGACGCTAAAAGAAAAGAGCAGTTACTTATAGAGCTATGGGCATTTTTATTTAAGTGGAGCAAGTATGAGGATTTAGATCGACTTAAACTAAACATAGTATAATTAGCACTCTGGAGATAAAATGCGAAGCTCGAAACACCCCGATTTGTAAAGAGGCTCGAACAGTTCAATTTTTATTGCTAAAACTTTTTTATTTTGAATGTTTACCAAATTACTAATATATTGCTACTGTGCATGCACCTTTTTTCTTCACTTCCGACACATACTATTTCCTTTTCCTTGTAAAGGCAAAGTTCATGGTGAGGTCAAAGCCAAGAGTGGGAAATTATTATTTTTTACTACCCGGTAGTGAACGAAATGGGTAAGGAGCTTAATGCTATTTTTAAGACTGATGGCTCATCAGCTAAAAGAGACTATTTGACGTTGTCGAGCTTGGGAAACGTGGCAATGGATGGTATTCATGTGTTGGAGTAAAAATTAAAGATTAAAACATGGCCTATAGCCTCCAGTTGCGAAGCGACTACGGATCATCTCGGTGAGATGAATGCCTGAACATTATCAGTGGTCGGAACGATGTCGCCCACACAGCAGTTCCCCCCTCTTCACGTAGCTTATGTATCTAAAGGAACGGCAGTGCTGATACAATTTGTGGTCAGCAGCGTCGCAGGTTCTGCCAGAGTGTAGCACTGGGTGCTGGAAACTGCCTAAGGGTCGCCAGCTTCTGATGTTTCCTTAGGGTTGACTGCCGAAGCCTTTCCCTTGATTGGGTATAGCTGCAAGGCAGCAGAGGTTTGATTTCAGAATTTTCCTTCTCCTAGGTAGCCAGCCATGGCTAATGAGCCCCTCTTGCCCGAAGCTTACTGATTAAGGCGCCAGTTACTCGCCTTTACAATTCTCCTGTTGGTGAGAACAGTTCCGCCGGACTCACTATCTGAGCCACACGTGAAAGCCAGGAGTTGGACTGGTTGCCAGAGGCTACTTAAAACGCATGCCATTAGGAAACATTTTCAACAGAAAACAAAATTGAAGAAAACTATAGTCACATAAAGTATAGCGTAACCAAAGGGGAGAGAGTTGAGTTTCAATGAATTTTCGAAATGTTATTAACATCAATTACTTAAACACCCACACACACGCACTCACATATATATATATATTTAAATACCTTCTTGAGTTGAATTAGATGTTATACTTGAGTCTCTGTTTTGCCCCTCAACACAAGGACGTGAAACATCTCTCTGACTTAGATTTAAATCCTCCACTCTAGCAGCATGCATTTGGAGACCACTTGTCACTGTATAGAGACACAAAAATGTAAAAAGTTTACAAAGAGAGTTTATGCTATCACACAAGCTCAAAGACGGCACCCGTCGGATTCCTATCTGATCCGTATAATTCCATAGAAAATTCAAGACGTGATTTTGTTTTGATTGTCCAAAGTCTTAATGTTTCAAAGATTCATTTGGCCTATAGCCTCCATTGAATTTTTTTTAGTAAAATGTTTTACATGTTGCGGATGTTTTGGGTGTTCTTTTAAAGTGGAAAAAAAATGTCTTGACCTCCCGCTGGACGACAAGGATGCCAACCAATAATCACTGTTTATCCAATGATGACATTCTGCAGGCATAAAATATCACAAAAATAGCACGAGCCATTAGTCTAAATTCTGCAGAATTGGAAGTCAACTAAGTGGCAAATGAGATTTCTAAAGACGATGATGCAATTTCAGAGGTTGACTGTTAGCTGAAGGAAACATTACATTGAGTCATTCGAATAATATATACTTTATTATTTTAGGGGATTTCTCTTTATTGCATGTGCCTAATTCAATTATCCAGAGCAAAAAGGAAAAGTATGTCTGTTGTCACTAGAATGATTCTAAAAGATGCTTATTAACTGGAATGAATTAGTTACTTAAAAACAATTTTGAATTAGGGTTGTTATATATACTTCCTGAATACTGATCTTCACATTGAATTTACAAATTAGAGGTATCTTTAAAAACTGGACAATCATACGTGGTGCTATGCACCAAACATCACCACTGTTCTTGGTAAGGCTTATACTACAGTAATACTGAATCAGCTGCAGATCTTAGCAGAACGAATTTACCCAGACTCAGGAGCCAGTAGCTCAACAACATCCACAGGAGAAAAGCGGAGAACAAAAGAGGTCCCTCTTTATAGCCTTTATTGACTTGACCAAGGCTTTTGATCTTGTTAGCAGAACCGGCCTGTTTGCTGTATTAGAGAGAATCGGCTGTCCAAGCAAGCTACGAAAACTAATGTCAGCTTTTCATGAAAATATGCAAGGCAGTGTATACTTTGACAGTTCCATTTCTAGGCCATTTCCCATCAAAAGCAATAATGTGTTCTGGCTCATACACTATTCGGCATCTTCTTTTCAGTTTTACTCATAAGCAAGCGCTTTTAAATCGCTGAAAGATGGAGTACATATCCACAGTAGATCCAATGAAAAGCTATTTAACATGGCACGTCTTAAAGCAAAAACGAAGAGACGGCGTATTTTGATTAGGAAACTGCTATTTGCTGATGGTGCGGCACTCATATCTCATTCACAAGAATGATTGCAGAGGCTTGTGAATGCTCTGAGAGCTGCTTGTCAAGAGTTTAACTATACAATAAGCCAATCCAAGACCGAAATCTTGGAACAAAATGTCGCAGAAATACCATTGATACATATTGGAAATCACACACTTACAGTAATACAGTGGTGCAGGAATTCACATACTTGGGAACAACAATACCCATCAATCTAGATTTAGACCTAGATTTAGACACTGAGCTGACAAGGAAAAAGGAAAAGCTTTTGCAGCAATAGCAAAACTCTCCACACGCGTGTGGAAAAATACCAAATGAACTACGGCAACCCTAATCCTAGTCTACAATGCCTGCGTTCTGAGCATGGAGACAGACTGTGCTTGCTGGTTTGAACTTCGCCGTGTGCAAAAGACACGAAGCTGCATAAGCCAAGATAAAGAAAAATAAAACTGCCATGTCAACTTGCCCTAAGTCGATGCATATACATGCACGAACTATGACAAACTCTGCCTCTCCAGAATTGTTTTGATCAGTCACTCCAGAAATCCTAGTTTCAAGACGAAACCAAAGGCAGTGGCTCACCTGAGCGCACTAATTGTCTTCCGAAACAGAAGGAATATATATATATATATATATATATATATATATATATATATATATTCTTGATGTAGAGATCAAATCGAAAACTGTCATAATGATTAGTCATAGTGCTCGAGGCCACGATTTGCTAAATATGTCTTTCCTTTCTAGTTGTTTTATTGGTTATGGATATTCCAATAGTCTACAACTGTATAACTAGGAATAGTGCTTATATAATTGTGAAGCTAATCGATTATTATGTGTATCAATATACATTTTTACCTTCTGGAATGCCATTGCTAAGTTGTGAAATCAAAACATTGTCACACTCCATTGGTCCTGTAAAAAGAATGTTTAACTAAACTATATTACTACTTAAAGAAAGAATATTTTTTATGAACTTTTGTGTCTAGCATAGAATTCAATTTTAAAATTTCAAGCTTTAAAATGACATACTTTTGTCGTTGCACCTATGACTTAAAGGGATCTGGATTCTATAAGTAAAAAAAGTTTCCCTTTCGGACCTTGCATTCCATGGGGCAGATGATGTAAAGTTCATCTGTCTCTATGGACAATGGTTAACGAGCAGGTTTTCATGTAACCAGCAAAACGACCAACCGCCTATACTTTATCCAATTAAAGTCAGTACCCATTAGAATTGGGTGGACTCAGTTTTAAATTCTACTCCTGTGGATTCTACTCTTGTGGGTTATACTCCTGTGGATTGGATTCTACCCCTGTTGATCATAATCTTGTGGATTCTACTTTGTTGATTTTACTCGTATGGATTCTACTTCCGAATTAATTAGAGATTTGTTTCAGTTCGAGGACCTTCTATAGTACACAAGGACAAGAAACTGCTAGAATTTAACTTTGATACACTCAATCAATGTAACTCAAGAGCTGGACATCTTTGACACTCTGCAACAGGCACTGAAGACAGTGTCCTGTTACGCCAGGCTATGGGGCCTCGAGGTGAACCACTCGAAGTGCGTTTACTCGTGGTTCACACTTCGGCGCGATATAGTAAAGGAAGCAGTTGAGCTCAGAATGGACGGAAAGATTCTGGAATGGGACAAAAAATCCAAGTACCTAGGGGACTCATATGTGGCACTTTTCTCACTACGCCCATTGCCGCCGGAGAAATCATGGTCAATGTCACGCCGTTGAGCTTGCGCAAAGAATGAACCGTCCTGTTACTTCACGAGAGGTTAGGACGGCTGGAGGAGGGATGCCCCTCAGAAGTCTGGTCAACAACTTGGAGGGCATGAAAAAATCGGCCCTGCTTCATGCATGTGGCACGTGGGCTGGTCAGAGAGATGTATCTACCAGTAGAACGGGCTGCCTTTTTCCCGACCGGTTCCTTCCCCCCTGATAAAGCTTTCGGCATGCCGACGATACAGAAGAGCCTACTTGACCTGGTAGTGACAAAGCGGTGCGATCCTAAACGACTACTACAGGCAGTCAGGGAAACTATCGCTTTTTATCCGGCAAGAGTGACCACTATCTACACGGATGGCTCCGGGCACAATGAAAGCTGGGTATGAGGCGGTGGTCCGACTCCCTGGCAATCCCAAAAGTGAGGAGCTAAGTGGGCCTTGCAACGGCAAAAGCAGCACCGAAGCTGAGTTAGTAGCTCGTAGCATTGAAGTGGGTAAGGAAAGAGTCGGAAATGGATCCACGGCCCAAGCGGACGTGGTCATTTTCACCGATTCAATCTCAGCCCTCGATGCCCTAGAATGGCAGCTTGCAGGCGTCGGAAGGGTAGAAACGTTCCTCGCGGTGGTTAAAACGTCTTTTACGGCTCAATGTAAATAGTTTTATACAGTGGGTTCCATTCAGTGGCGTCACTAGGGTGGGTGTCACCCGGTGCGGTAAGATCAGGGTGTCACCCCCCCCCAGCGTTCCACTTATTCTTCCCAATAAACAACTATCGTTGTTTATTTTTTCTTTACGCAATGATACAGATTGTTGTTACACAACGTTAAAATGTGTATTGATTAAATTTTTTCTCTTGACATATTATCGTTAATTATTGCATACATTAACATCTACGATTTTTAAATAAGAAACAAATAAAACATCAACTGAGCATGCTTTCCTAAGTAAACATTAAACAGATCTTAATGGAAACTTTTGAACATTATAGTCACAACTAATGAACAAATGCAACTTTATGAAAAGTATATTGATAAAAACTTGAAAAGATTTTTTTTCCAATTAAAACTTTACATTAAATTTAGAAATTAAACATTTTAATTTCCTTTTCAGGATTTCAAATTTAAAAACTTATAAATAACTTTAAACTCAATATATTTTGCGACTTCGTTTTCAATGGACAGAATTGCTTAATTTGAAATTCGTTTTTCAAAAGCTATTAATAGTTGTTAATTAGCTTAAGTTTTGCAAAGCTTCATTTCACATGACGCCACGTAGACATGCATTAGTGCAAGAAACAGTTAAAGGTTTAAATCAGAGGCTGGTAGAGATTTGTTGACGTCCTTCAAAACTTTGTTGCATTCTAGTATTCTTGTTTTGGTATTTCAGTTCACATATCTTACCGTCTGGCCCAGCATAAAAGAGATTGATGCACTCAGTATGACCCTTTTTTTTTCTATTTGAATAGCGAATCCTGAATCTTAAGATCATTTTCCAGATATTTTCATATTGTTAAAACTTATTTTTCTGTTGCATTAACATGCTAGTATGATTTAACAAAAGTTATCTCAATAACATTTTGAGCTAACTTGTCACACATTTCGTAGAGTCGATGTTGAAGTGCTCTAGCTTAGTCACCACTTTGCCAATAATTAGCACTCTTGAAGGTACTCTTGTGTTTAGTTGACTATTTTTATTACATCTGCCAACAAGAAAGTCAACCAATGAAAACTATGCATGTATTTCCAGACAGATGGCAATCGTCTTTGCGCTGCGTCTCTAGTGTTTGTATTTTCTGTAAAGATTTTCGCAGTCACACTTTCATAAAATTGTTCCTTTATGGGTCCAACAGCAACACGATGAGCACACCAGCGATTTGTTCATATGACACTCTGCCATCAATTAAAATATCTCATCGATTGGTAACAGCGGCTAAGAAAGAAACCTTTTTTCTAGAGAAACGAGAAAATGTATGGTAGTTGTATTTTCTGATTAACGAGTTTTGACCAAATAGCTTATGTAAACGGTGAACACATCCATTCAAGTTTCTTTTCGGTTCTTCATTTATTACTTCCTGCACTTCTTCATCAATCCTTTAAATTGTAGCTGCATTAC
>JADKLZ010022097.1:73347-84841 GCA_021533235.1 Biomphalaria straminea | reverse complement strand
TACTTCCTGCACTTCTTCATCAATCCTTTAAATTGTAGCTGCATTACAATGTCCCTGAGCTAAACATATCAATACCTTAATCCTACCTCTTTCCAGGCGTTTTATATTATCAGAACTGATACCATCACGTTTGGTCAACTTAAATAGGAGTATCAATATTTCAGTCATTTCTAAATTACCATTGCTACTGTTAATATATCTCACAACTTCAGAGATATATGTTAGGTGTGCTGTAGTACAAGATACCAGAGTAACTTGCAGCATTTTTGTCTAAGTACACCCCTTAAGTGGTTTGCTAAAACAATTATACATTTTTTATACAAGCTTGGAAAGTGACTTTTTTTTCATCGCTACCTTGCAAGCGTATAAGTTATTATTTTAGCAATGGGTCATATTTGAATAACATTTCCACAATCCCAAGAAAAAATTGCATTATTCAATGAAAAGTTTTCTTCAATTCGCTACCAGCATTTGTTTTGCGATAGTAAGCAATCTATAAGTACAAGATGTTCCTCTGTGTTCCCATCTATACGTCAATCATAGCAATGATTTCCCTGCCAATTTTAAGCAGTCTAAGTAAGGCTGCCAAATTGTTCCAAATTTGAAAGCCTGATACATGCTCTTCACTCTTCTGGCGAGTTTCTCATTGTGGTCATATGCACTATTTATCAAACAAGAAAATCTTCCTTTTGATTTTTCCTCACTAAGTAAAAGTTTATTCAACCATTCTTATGCTTTATGATCTTGCTTCTTTCACATTTTAAAATTAGTATTTAAAAAAAAATAATGGAAAAGTGCATTTTTCCACTCGGGTGTCACCTCCTCCTATCGGGTGTCACCCGGTGCGGACCGCACCCCCTAGTGACGCCACTGGTTCCAGCACATTTTGGTCTGGTCAGTCATCAGAGGGCTGAATTTTTAGCGAAAGCCGCGGCGGCAACGTGTACCTTATATGATGAACCGTGTACCCTTGCGAGTGTACGATTCCTAGCCAACACCCGATTGTGGGCACGTTGGCACGACAGTTGGACGCTTCCGAAAAAAGGCCGAGAGCTATACATATGAGCAGACCAGACCAAAGGAGGCGTGGTGGGAGCTGAGCTCTGCCGTTCGGAACAGGCCATCCTAGCCCAGCTCCGAGTGGAGGGAGAATTACGACACACGGTGCCGCCATTGCTTCCAGGACGACGAAAAAATACAGCACATTCTCTATGAATGCCGCGCTCTGTAACATGAACGATCGGGACAAGGTAATGAGAGAGAGAGAGAACTGGTCCATGTTTGGCAAAGGGTCTGTCCTTGTACGGGGATAAGGCGACCCTACAACTCACTGCTCGAATGCTCTTAGGGAGTAATCTCAGCATGTTTTTTTTTTATTAATGGGGTATCTGATTCTTACATCTTTAAATTCGACAAAAGTTACGATAATATTCTATCGTTCAGCCAGGTTTTGACATCTTGCTTCTACTTAGTTTCAAATATATAATATAAAGAAATGGACTGTCACTGCTCAAAATAATTGTTTAAGACTAACCACTGTCTTACATAAGCCCTTCAGTTAAAAAAAAATCATCAACAGTTGCGATGACATAGCGGCCAATACAAGGAAAGAGCAAATATTGACATCCTTGTAACTTGGCGCTGCAATTTCATAAAGGAGCTCAGAGCAGTGGACACCAGATGGATGAAGGCTTCAGACCTTTCCAGCGACTAATCTTTATAGATCTATAAAAGTATCGATGTGTCAATCTAGCCGTGCACGTTAATCAGTGACTATGCCAAGTTGTTTGTTTTCCTGGCTGATTCAAGCAACCTCTTTAATGATCTAGTAGCACAAGGGAAGAAGGAGCACTTGTATGAAAGGAGCTATATGTACTATATGTACTATATGTGTACTCAATATAATGACTACAGGATCTCTTAAAAAGCCTTGTTTGACATACTGATGACTGGACGGATGAAGTAGAAATAAAGTTTATAAGTAAAATTGTTTTTACATTGCGTTCTCTTATTGAACAATGGAGAAATCTCTTAGGCTCAGCCATCGGCAAGCTGAAATAGGGGAACCAAGGAGAACAACAGACGAATGTTATTTCATGATTTCTATTAAATCAGGGGTCTCAAACACGCGGCCCGCGGGCCACATGCGGCCCGCGAAACTATTTTGTGCGGCCCGCGACCACGTCCGCGAATTAAAAAAAAAATTAGATGAAATATACAATGGCCAATTAGATAAAATTTACGATGACCACATAGACCTATAAGCCGTGAAATTATTTACAACTGCACAAATCAGTAAATGAGGTGTCATTGTCGCCCAAAGACCGCTTAGGATTTCAGCAGAAGCTGGGTGAACGGTGGCCTAATTCTAACAGCTGGACCTTATACAGCCATACACTGTATTCTGCACCAAGAAGCACTCTGTGGGAAAAGTCTACAAATGAAGAACGTGATGGATCTTGTCGTGAAGACGGTGAACGTCATACTTGCACGGGGTCTCAACCACAGACAGTTTGTATTATTTCTAGCTGATTTAGAAACGGAATGTGGAGAGTTGCTGTATCATACGGAAGTCAGATGGATGAGTCGTGGAAAAGTGCTGCAGAGATTTTTTGAGCTGAGACGCGAATGTCAATGAAAGACAGAGACATATCTCAGCTCAGTGAGCCAATGTTTTTGTCAGATCTTACTCTTTTACTGACCTCAAGCAACATCTCTATGCACAGACAGTTTGTGTCATTTCTAGATAAATTAGAAGAAACGGAATGCGGAGAGTTGCTGTATCATACGGAAGTCAGAAGGTTGAGTCGTGGAAAAGTGCTGCAGAGATTTTTAAACTGAGGTGGGAAATAGCAATATTCATGGCAATAAAAGACATAAACATACCTCAGCTCAGTCACCCAATGTTTTTGTCGGATCTTGCTTTTCTTACTGACATCACGCATCATCTCAATGCACTCAATTCACAACTACAGGGTACAAAGCAGCTGATTACCGTGATGTTTTACCGCATCAAATCATTCAGATGCAAGCTGACTTTGTGGGCTACTCATCTGGCAGATGGAAACCTGGCTCATTTTTCTACAGAGCATAACGGTTGAACCACAGCGCCTTGAAAGATTACGTAGACATCTTCTCCAGACTACTGAAGGATTTTGATTACCGCTTTCAGAAATACACTGCTCTCGAACCACAGTTTTTTCCTTGTTGCCACTCCGTTCGCAGTTGACGTGAAAAACGTTCCAAAGTAAGTCCAGATGGAACTACTGGACCAGCAGTGTGATACTATTCTGAAGCAAAAATACGCTGATGTTGGCGTTCCAGATTTCTACCAGTTTCTTCCCAGAGAGAAATTTTATAAACTTTTTCTGTGCAGCTGCTAGAATTCTATCGATGTTTGGGTGTACGTACGTTTTCGACAGTTTTTCTCCAGATTGAAGGTCAACAAAACAGCATTACGATCACGACTGACTGATCAGTATCTGAGAGCAACCTTGCGGCTTGCCACTACACGTGACTTCAGGCCTAACGTCGATGGTCTGGTCTCTGCCAAACGCTCTCAGCTGAGTGAACAGAAACATGAGCTACGAGCCATCTGCAGTAGGACTAATTTTTTTGTTTTTGAAACTACAGTTTCTGCTTTTTTATTAGTGACAGAGACAACGTCAACCTATCGCAGTAAACTAAACTACCTGTGGTTATAATAAACTACACTAAATGTAACTAATATTTTAGCATTGACAGTAGTGTTCGTAAAATTTAAAGAAAAAAACATTCTCTTTTCAAGGTGCGGCCCTCATACTGGTTATTACTTTCCAGTGCGGCCCGCATTCGGATATGAGTTTGAGACCCCTGTATTAAATAAATATATTGATGAAGGACATTCGGACAGTTTTTCGGTAAAAGCCAATCCTTCATTTCTGGCCTCAGACTGCATTGATGTAAGTATAACTAAAAAAAAATACTTTTTTTCTTAAAATAAATATACAATTATTGTTGAAATTATAATTAATAATAATAATAATAAGGCTTGTCTTCGAGAACGAAGATTAGTGAGGAATGCAGTATTTCTTTTCGCCATCTGCGTTTGTCCTCGGCAGCAGATTTTGTTTTGGTCTCAAATGTGTATCCCGCGGCCTTCGTGAGTGACCTCCAGTTGTCTCAGCCAGGTGCTCTCTTCTATGTCAGCCAAGGAAAGTTGACGCCTAAGCTGATCTTTGAAGCGTTTCCATGGGGCGCCTCTGTTACGTCGACCACCTTTTAGCTCACCAAAAAAGACTGCCTTTGGCATACGTTCGTCTCCCATACGGGATACGTGCCCTGCCCAGAGTAGCTGTTAGAACATAAGAAGTCCCTCTATACTGTCCATACCGGCGTTCGCAAGGACATCGTTGTTTGTAGTGCGGTCCTGCCATCATATGTCCATGATGGAGCGCAAGCATCTTTGGTGAAAGCGCTCAAGAAGACTTAGCTTTTTTTATATAGTGTCCATGTCTCAGAGCCATATAGAAGGGTTGAGAGAACCACCGCCTGGTAGACATTAGTTTTTGTAGGTAGGCGGAGCGATTAGTTCTTCTAAACTCTCGCCTGAAGGCGTCCAAAAGCACTACTGGCCCTGGCCAGACGGTTATCATCTTCCCTTGAAAGTGAGGTGTCATTTGACACTATACTACCTAGATATATGAAGTGGTCTACCACATTAAGGGGCTATCCGTTTACTGTGATCCTAGGGGCTGAGTATGTTTCATTGGGTGACTTCTGGAACATGACTTCTGTTTTCCCGAGATCTATACATGGACCGAAAGAGGCGTCAGCGTATGTAAATTCGTTTACCGCGTTCTGGAGGTCCTTTGTTTTTATGTGTCGGAGATTAAACACATTGCCGTCAGAACGAAACCGGATGTAGATGCCTTCTTGCAATAGCTGCCTCATTTGACCCAGAATTACGCGAAAGAAGATAGCGAATAGAGTAGGGGCAAGTAAACAGCCCTGCTTCACGCCATTTTCTATTGAGAAGTGATCTGGCCTCTGTTGTCTCACCTGAAACTGCTTAAGAATGGATAGGAACGTAGGTGGGCATCCCAGCCTAGCCAAAAACCTTCACAAACCATCGCGACTGACCGTGTCCAAAGCCTTGTTGAGGTCCACAAAGGCAGCGTACAGGTTTAGGTTTTGCTCTTTGCATTTTTCTTGCAATTGTCGCAGAACAAATATCATGTCAGATGTACCTCTACCGGCTCTGAAACCACATTGGCTTTCAGATAAGACCTCGTCCATTAAAAACTGGTTTAGTCGATCGAGCAACACTGGAGCAAAGATCTTTCCTGCTACTGACAGAAATGTAATGCCTCGATAGTTGGAGCAGTTAGACTTGTCACCCTTTTTGTATAGGGATATGATGACAAGAGTCTCTAAGTTCAGGTGGGACCACGCACATCTCCCAGCACATAGAGCGAACAAGTCTGTTAGCTTCTCGGTCAGGGCGACACCATCCATTTTAAATATTTCAGCGGGAAGTCCATCAGAGCCAGGTGCCTTGTGTTTTTTTTAGTTTTGATATTGCTGTCTCAATTTCTTTAGGTATCGGTGGTTGTTCGAGCTCCTCTCGTATAGTTTTCTGAGGGACATTTGCCAGCCATTACTCCGAAACGTGCCTTTTATCACCAAACAACGTACTTTAGTGTTCTGTCCAGCGATTTAGTATGTCCACCTTGCTCGTAAATAGTGTAGAACCATCGGATGATCTTAGCGGTGCTGTAGTCTGGTAGGTTGGGCCATAGGCACAACGAAGCAACTCATAGAATGAGCGTGTGTCACCAGTGTCAGCCTGTCTCTGCACCTTTACCCACAGCTCCATCCACCAATTTTTTTTTCTTTGATCTTTGACTGCAGAGTGTGACAAGAAGCTTTATAGAGAGTGTCTGAGAGTCCTGGCTGCGTTGTCATTGAAATTATAATTAATTACCTATACATTTCGAAAATTTACTCAAGTACTGAAACCCCCCCCCCTCTGTATTAGTGTTTGCAACGCCATGAATCTTTAACAATTTTTTTCTAATGGAGAAAGATATGATTGTGGTTATTGTTTTCAGGTATAATAACCTTTGATATTCTAACTGAAAACGTTGAAACCTGTCAATCTACCTATATTGAGGACTCATGAGTCATGAGGCGCCTTTTGAGTTTGGACTCTTGTATTTTTTTTTACTAATATAAGGACTGTAAGGGTCAGAGAGAACTTTAACAAAAATGTTCTGTCGTTTTGATGAAAGCTAAGCAGTTTAAGTGTTTCCAAGTGAAAACCTTTAAATCAGTTTTTACTAAACTTATATTAACTCATTCCATATCATTCCACGTCATTTCTTCCATTTCCAATTATCGGATCATGTTGAAACGTTACACCACTATATTTTGTCCCAAACATAGCATTAATTAATAAATAAATTAATTAATTTGTGGTGACTAATGGATTTTGCTTGATACAGAAAAAGGGAAAGAAGTCAAATAAATCGTACATTATTATATACCTGTAATGTGCAGTTCTTTCACTTATATAAAGCTTTTTTTAAATCAAAGTATTTTAAAATTTTGCTTATTTACAATTGCTTTTTGTAGCGCAACTTTCCTGCGTATAGCTTTCTTAGAGCACTAAATTTCAATCTTTAAGTGGTTATCTGGAAGAAGGTTTCAGTGCTGCTCTTATTCACAACAATTAAAAAAAAAACAATTTTATAAGTTGCTCAGCATACACAGCTCATTGTAAATGTCCAAAAACACTATAGCATATATTCTTTTGCTAATAAATCTCAAATTTAAAAAGATATACTAACCTGATTTCTGTGAAAACAAAATATTATTTGTAATACTGGAGTAAGCCTTTTGGACAATCGGATGGTCTAGTTGCACAACTAATGCATTGATCTCTTCCAGTTTGTTTAAAATGATAGCCTTTAAAAAAATATAATAACTACTAAAACGTGTCGTTTTATTTCTAATGTTAAAGTCATAGGAAATGTAGACCTGAATGACAAATAAAAACTTCCATATGAAAAGTGCAACTATTTTTTTGGTCACTAACAATATTCTAGGCAGAATACAAAACATCCGCTGGAAAGACACCATTATCCTCAACGACCTCATTCAAATAAAAAGCAAAACTCTTAGTGGAAAACGAAATCAGAGTCAGTAAATGGAGCTGGAAGAGACACACCATAGCTAGAGAAAGAAAGGCCGTGAAAGAAGCACCTGGCGAAGTAAATTAGAGAAAGGCATCTTAATGTTTATTTACACCTGGATAGGATGGACAAGGAAAGGGGTCTGTGGAGGTTTGTCCCTCGTGGTCCATAAACCAAACAAAGATTTTAGTAAGTGGGGTTATTTTTTTCTAGACTTTATTTGTAATGTATAAGTTAGTTCTAAAGTTAAACAAGTTGCTTTTTCTCTAGTAATGTTCAACGATCGTCTCTACACCATGAAAAATATAAGAATTTTTATGGATAGCAAAATGGAAATGACGTTTGATTAGTCAAGTCTTAATAGAATAATAATTATAATAATGTAAAAAACAAACAAATATAAAACATATATTCAACTAATATGATTGTTAAATATGATATAAAAACCGTGAGTTTTTTAAATCTAATAGAAACCCAAAAGAAAAAAGCAAACAAATTCTTCCATATCTAGTTTAACTATTACATAATGTCTGAGAAATTTAGTTCTGTACTTTTACTAATGATATTTATTCATCTTCAACAACCATTTAATAACTAGATATAGACCTACTTTTATATTTTAATAGTTACTATAACTTGTGGAAAGCAAAGATATGAAAACGATATCTTACCCTACAATCACACTGTCTGATCAAAACTAATTTTGAGAGACATTGCAAGTATGCGATAGTTTCTGTTTTAATTCTGTTTGATTGGCTATTTAGTTTCCCATGATCCAAAGCATGAGTCAAAAAACTTTTAACAAAGTTCAGAAAAGCTCGGTCTCGACCTGTTTTAAAAATAGGCAGGTTTCAATACTTTCACTACGAATATAAGAGTATATGAAATATAAGCTATCAAAAAAAAAAAAAAAAAAAACAATTCCATCCTCTGTTAAAAGTAAAAGTTTAGTAGATATGCTTGTCTTGTTTGGCAGGTTTAAGTTCATATCATTTCGACATTTTTAATAGTACTGAATTATAATAATAATAGGCTTGTCTTCGAGTCAGAAGATTATTGAGGAATACAGTGTTTATCGTGGCTGTGCAGTCCCAGCTGTGACCTACATATTTTGCCACATTGACTGTTTAAAACCTGACCTTATGGCTTTGATTTAACAATCATGTGTTTCTCAAACTGTCTTCCTCGGAACCCTAGAGTTCCGCTAGGCCTGGATAGGTGTTCCACGATCTACTTGAATAATTAACTATTAGAACACCATGGGATATAATCCCTCTGGATAATAAACAAAATGTTCCGCTAAATATTAAGAATTTGATGTCTTCCGTGAAGGAAAAAGTTTGGAAAACACTGATCTAAATGAAGGTTGACCTACAAAAAGAAGGATGGACAATCTCTTACTAGTGACTTCATGAAGAAATCCGTCGCTTTCGCAAGTGTAAGTTGGCTAAAATGGTAGAAAGTGCACTCATTCTCGGGTCAAGTAGAAACCTTGCACAATTATTAATTATCGTACACAATATATAACAAGATTACAAAGAGAGTTTGTGTGATACACAAACTCAGAGGCGGCCCCGTCAGAGTCGGATCCCTGTCAGATCCGCCTATTCGCAAGATGTTTCGGATGTTCCTTCAAAGTTGAAAATAATTAACTTCTCGCTGGACGACAGAGGATTGCGAGCAGGGTATAAACCTGCCTTATCTTGATGTTTGCGCACTAAACTGTAGTTCGGTATTATTGTTGGTTCCTGGCTCAATTCCTACATGCTCCCATCCTTAAACTATCGCAATATTTCTGAAAGAACAGTAAAGGTTAAATCATATTTTCAAAAGCCTTTAGTGTTTTTTTTATCTAACCGTGACGGACAGACCAACCAACAGACAAAACGCACAAAAATATGTTTCTTTCATTCTAATGGGGGCACTAAACAATTTTTTTTTCAAATCTGATTTTTTAAAAAGTTTTAGAAATTAGTTTAGAATCATGTCATTGCCGGGCTTTACGCTAGTACACGAAAGTCGCTGCTAAAAGTTCATTTAAAAAAAATGTGCGTGATATCTACATTCCAAGAGCATTTCTTTTAGTAACATTTCCTCCCTTACATTTACGTAATTGTTTTAGAATTGGTGTTTTGTTATCACAAAATCGCTTGCATAATTAATTTTACAAATAAAACGGTTTGCTTTTTGAAAAGTAAAAGTAGCCGTTGCACCTAAACTTTTCAAGTCGCATTTAATGGTGAAATAATATTTTTCGTATCTCTTCTAGTTTTGGCGCCCTGAGTGTGACATACGATTGTGTGACAGAGTGCAAGCGATTTTTTAATAACAAAACACCATGAGAGCATGCAAGAATTGAGCTAGGGACCAACGATAAATCCGAACTACAGTCTAGTGCGCAAACATCAAGATAAGGCAGGTTTATACCCTTCTCGCCATCCTCCGTCGTCCATCGAGAAACTAATTATTTTCAACTTAGAAGAAACATCCGAAACATCTTGCGAATAGGCGGATCTAACAGGGATCCGACTCCGACGGGGGCCGCCTCTGAGTTTGTGTATCACACAAACTCTCTTTGTAATCTTGTTTATCTTTCTTTTTATTAATAAAATTTTACATATATTTTACGTAATAGTATTTGTTGCTTGCATTCTAGGCGCTGTGCCTGTAAGTCTTATGTGCAAGTATAGGTTCTCACATTCTCTAAACCCCCTAGACACCTAAAACGGCCACATCTTAACCTACTTGTCACAACATCCATTTCTTTCAGTTTCTTTTTTTGTTCTTCATCAATATTGCCTTAACTTTTTCATGAACCCTTAACATTGTAGCTGAATTACTATGTCCCTGGGCTTATCATATAAATACTTTAAGCCTATCAGAACTGACGCCATCAGCTTTTGGTCCACTTAAAGAGGAATATCATACAACATTAATGTAATTTCAACATTACCATTGCTACTGTTACTGTTGATATGGTGCGCAAAGGTTCACGCGTTCAATATAATAAAGTATAATTCTCCGCCATGACGCTAATGGTTGTTGTTTACTTATTGATGTCTGTGGAACATAGATCTTAATTAACAGTTACTATATATTAAAACCTCAGAGATCTATGTAAGTTGTGATCTAATGGAAGATCAGAGTACTTTTGTCATACGTATATCCCTTAATTGGTTTGCTAAAACATTTATTAAATCTCTGAGTTTTGAAACAATTTTGGAAAGTATTTTTTTTTTCATTTTTGCTTTGCATGGCTCATATTTGGATAACATTTCCACAATCCCAAGGAAAAAATTCCATTATTCAATGCAAAGTCTTCTTTAATTAGCTTCTATATACCAACTTTTGCTTTGCTAGAAATAATGCGATAGTAAGCAATCTATAAGTGCAAGATGTTCCTTTGTTTTCCCATCTATACGTCAATCATAGCAATGACTTCCCTGTCAATATTTTCAAGCTAAACTCCAGCTGCCAAAATGTTACAAACGTGAAAGCCGGATAAATGTTATTCACTCGTCTCGCGAGTATCTCATTATGGTCATGCCCACTGTCACATTTTAAAGTTGTTGGTTTTTTTTTTTTGGTAAAGTGTATTTATCGGGTGTCACCCGTGCGGACCGCACCCCGCACCCTCCTAGTGACGTCACTGAAGAACGCTATTGCAATCTTTTTTTATCCCCATGTTTGTCCTGCTAAAAATATCAAAACCTGTCATTGGATCTTAAATACTTTCCAAATAACGGAAACTCTCTTTTACACTTATTATCTTTGTTATGTTTTTAAATAAAAAACAAGAAAATAATTTTTTAAAAAATACTTTAAAAAAAAGCATATACGAAGTGTAGTTGTATCAATTAGTTTGGATCAGTCATGTCATTACGGTTGTATTAGATCTAGCTAGACCTACAACAATAAATGTGTGCAATTTGATTTTTTTTTTAGCAATTGTTTTTGTTAAGCGCATCTTAATGCTATAAGTTTTCTCAATACGCTGTGATCCTATCACTTATCATTTCCAGTTAGGGCAATAAGAGGGGGAGGAAAAAGAGATATCTGAGTGGATTTTACCGTAATCGTTTTTTTTAAATTTTTTTTTATTTAACAAAAGGGAACAGCCTGATTTCGATCCTATGACAATCATACTCAAGCCGACATTCTAACCATGCTGCTAGCGAGGTGTGTAAAATATAGAAGATTGTATAGTTATCAAATTTACTTTTAAAGTGGCGATTAAAAGGGAGACTAATTCAGCTTATAACACCACTTCAATCATGTACAATTTCGTTCCCTTTTTCAAGATTCCTAAGTTATCCAAT
>JADKLZ010022097.1:61642-73247 GCA_021533235.1 Biomphalaria straminea | reverse complement strand
AAACTAATTACTTTATTTGTTATTGATTCTCGTAATATCTTGTGTTATCAGGATTGGATGTATGAGAATTAACGTGTACAAACTTTTTACCAGACAGACAGAGTGAGCTTTGTGTAAAGAATGCAATTAAACTATCCCAATTCCATTTTTAAAATATTTAAATATTTGATAGTAAATATGTTAACGCAGTTAGAATATAGTATAGTTCATTATAATGTATATCAATACCCACCAGTAATTAATGAAATAAATGTTGCATCATCAAGTAAATATCCAGAAATCATCAGTGAAATATCCGAAACAAATAAATCTTCAGAAATATGGAGCTGACTGATGATCTGCAGAAAATATGGAATAATTTGAAATCCATCTTATTTCTCTTTCTCTGTCTCAACTTTTACAGCAAAATGCGGCTAATCGACTGGCAGAAGCAGACAAAAATAAAAAACATACATAAGAAGTCATAGGCAGACTGCGAGAAACGCAGAAAGAGGCAGAGAACAGCAGGCATGCTAAAGAAACTTGGATGCTTTATTAAAAGTTTTAGAGCGGCATAGAGCAGTATTTGCGAAACTTGAGCTAGCGATAATCTTTAAACCAAAAGTGTTTACTTTTGCGCTCTTCGTAGCTAGATAGGTTCTATGCATAGACATAAATAAATATAGATTGGAAACAGGATCTTATTTTCATTTGGGAAGAGTCAAATATGTTTTACGTCCACATCTACGTTAGAAAAAAATGGAGGCAAATGAGCTATAAATTCTAGGACGCACATTTCAGCATATCTATAAAAATGATCTTTAGTTTTGAAAAGTACAAAACTTCATTATTCCTAATATTTTGGCTTTTTAGGCTACGCATGCACCTATGCGCACCATATCAACAATTTCATAATGAAAGACATAGGAAAAAATATATATTTAGGCTTGTGATGTGGATCTATTTATTGTTGACATGGCTTCTTTATGTTTGGCGGTCGTCTTATCGATTCAAATATTTAGAATTAGTTTTTAGTCAAAAAAGTAAAAGAAAATGAGCAGAGCGTGCTCTAACGATCGTAGAACGATAGACCAATGCGGCCAAGGGATAAATCCTAAAGTTTGAAAAATCATTTTGCATCAATAAATTGAATATTTTTACACAGTAAGTCATTCAGTCTATCCGAGTCTATCGTCTATCCTATCCGATCTCTAAACACTAATGCCGACATGTGTTCAATGTCTTCAGTCTAGATCTAGACTTAGAAGCTAGTTAAATTAATAGTTGGGAAGATAATCATTATGCCGGCCTGACATATAATCTAGATTTAGTAGGAAAGATTACAAATATAATAATACAGAAAGGGTTCTATTAATTACATAGGTTATGACTAAAAAAACAAGCTATAAATACTTTTACTTTTATACTGCTCATAACTGCTGTATAACTAAATCTATGTTTGCCCAAATTTTTCCAATAATAATTTGTTCTTCATCGGCCAGTCTATATATATATGTCTATGGTTCTATGCCAGTCTATGGTAGAAATCTTTTTAAACGGAGACTGGTTTTATTTCAGCGCCAAGAGTTTGTATGCATTGCCAGCCTCTTTGGTCTACAGCGCACTTTTCTTCTAGTAAGAGGAATGCAGGTCCAATAAAGATATATTAAAATGGGTGAGAATTACTAAAAAAAAAATGAGTGAATAGTGAGACATTTTATATTATCTAATAAAGAACATTCAATTGAAAAACGCCTGATCGTCGTTAGATTAACCACATATTCAGCAAAATCTCTTGTAGTGGGCATTTTTTCTTCAAGAAAAAGACATTATCATAATTAAAAAGAAAGATGGTACGTCAATCAGGAATAATTCGACTTATGAAAGACGGAAACATTTTTGAACGCACTGTAATGATTTATACTAAAGAAAGTTTTGAATCGATAAGATATGAGACACCTATAGAGTCATTGAAGAGTCATTTAAGATAAAACGTCGTCAGGTAATTTAAAAAAAATATTGTTTAAGCTTATTTCTTTAAAATTATTAATAACTAAATTATGAATTTAGATATAAAATTCAAAAACAGCAAATTTTATTTTATATCGTGAGAAAACAGGTTCACAAAGACATTTGGTGTGGAAACTAAAAATTAACACAGGTAGATATTTAAGGCAAGTCTCAATATTTTCAGGAAGAATATCAGAAACAATGAACTTAAAACTATCAACAACTACAACCCTATCTCCGTCGATACAAAAAGAAGAGACGTGCTTATATCGAAAAGCGTTGCCGATACTGTTGCGTAACGACCTGATACCATAGGATTCGGAGATATATTAATGTTATTATTATTATTACATTGTTAATGTCCCTAAGGCCTATTTAAAATGATTGAATTGTTTTTTTATGTTTTCATTATATTTAAATAGGACTTCACGTGTGTAAGGTGGAATACTGCTTATTTTATTATTATGAAATTTATATTCGAATTATATACTTACTAAATAGATTCTTTCTCTTTTTTTTTTTCAAAAAAAAAAAAGAACATTTTCTTTAAAATGTAAGTAGCAAGTATGAAAGAAAATATATAATTTAAAAAAAAATTAAAACATATATTCAAACAAAAACTGACAAAATAAATATATATATATATATATAAAAGAGGTAGACATATGCTGCAAACTCAATCTAATTGCAAAGTAGACTCCCGTGTTTTTTTTTTGTTTTTTTTTTTTACTGTTAAGAGTGAATGAATGTAAATATGGTGTGTTTATATGAAAAATGTTTGCGAAGTTAATTAAAAAAAATTAATTAATTTATCTAAGTTCAATGTGGATTAGGTTATATTTCTAGCTTTAATCGTACCAGGCAAAAAGATAAATAGAAAGCTTCATTTTAATTCATAATAGGCCGATAATCTCTCACTAAGTTACCTTAACAGCCCATATGGAAGAAGAAGATATGATTGTACATGGTGAATAAAGGAAAAGAAAAGTAGGTTAGGGTGTATACTATTTTAGGCACGAGAAATCAGTTATGCGTGACGTATGCTCTAACACTAGTCACATTAAACTAATAGCGGCTAGTACTCTTTCTAAAAATTACTGCCGTCAGCAAAAAAGTATTCAGCGAGATTTGAATGTAAACATAGCAAAACTAGTTCAAAATTGACTTAGTCTGAGCATAAAGGAATATATATATTTTATAATAAATAAAACATCAATGATGAGAAACAAAATACCTCTTGTTTCCAACTATATGTCAAAAACATATTTTTGTCGAAATTCGTATTTCTCACCATCGCCAATAATATAAGAATACAGTTTCTTTCCATTTTTTTCAGTTTCAACCTCGCTGTCTCATCTGCAGTCTACAAAATTTTAATACTATTTTAGTGCGTTTCAAATAAAAACATGTTTTAATTCCTATAATGTTTAATTTAAAGTACTGAGGATTTAAAAAAAAAGTTTAATTTAAAGTGCATTATTAGCAGTGATTTTAAATTAGGTATTAATTATGTGAAGATTATTTAAAGGGTCTTAAGATTCGAAAGTGTAGCGTATTACTTTTAAACACCTTAAAGCCTTATATATCATAACTATCATAGATAGATGTAATAGCATATAGAAATATTATACATTTACCAACATAAGTGATTCCTGGAAGCGTAATAACTCATCCGAAATTAATGTAAATGAGCCATTACTGATACACATCTGTGAAAAAATAAACAAATAAGGTTAGAAATATTAAAAAGCATACAATTTATAAGGAAATTAAGAAATTACAGTGACTAGTTGTATTTTTATAGATAATTACATCCCACCTACGCCGGCTTTGTTATAAGTTTGTGTATGTGTGTGTGTTTGTTATGGTCGGGAGCTCCCTTACTTAAAGAAAAAAAAACAACTTTCCAATGAAATCCAAATAAACGAGCAATATTTAATAACCCCGCTAACATACATTGAGCCCGTGAACTATTGTATCTGTTATAATGAAGTAAAACGATCCAGTCTCTTTCCTTCTCCCTATGCATTTATTTCTCTGGAAACTTGTTTTTGTTTTTTCACCTAGCACATCATAATTCTCTTACACAGACTTTTGACATGTTGAGAATAACCCGCTGTATAAAGTTATTTCCATCAACCCGCCTTTTCCTTTTCAAGTGTTACATCTTTTGAGAAGATTTTTTTTCTACGCTTCTCATAGTCGTTTTAAAGTGTGTTACCTATTGGTTAAATAACTTCAAGTAACTGCATGATATTATAAAGCGACATTTGTTGAAAGGAATGTATTTCTGTGCTACATGGTCTGATTGACTGCTCTGCAAAGAGTGAGTCGGCTAAAATTTAAAGGCTTCAACATGTTGTTTTATTTGATGCCTGGAGTGTAGTTATGATGAGACTTCTGGCACATAAATTCCAGTGCACGCTACCCTACTTCATCGTTGGGCCCTGGTGGAAACGGTCGTGAGAGGGGCCGGTAGGTCAACGGTTAGCACAAGAAAGCTCCCACGGTAGCACCTAAGAACATCCTCATTGCACTGTGTGGGGATAAAAAAAAGCTTCCGCAGCGATCTTTGAACGTCCAGGCGCCGTCCCTCAAGGGGCCGTTACTTAAATTGCGTATCCCGCACTGTTAGCCTGGTAGTTCTGGTGGTGCGTCCTTCTACCGCGTCTCTAGTCCGCGATCCCGAAGTGTCCGTGTACACCGGATGTTAGCGCAAAATTCCCACTTCACACAGAGTGGTGTTAAAAAGGAATACACTACTCAGTTTTAAATGCTATGCACAACTCTCATGACAATTTCAGATGGCACATAGATTCTTGTTCCTGACTATTCACCTACGTCCTAACCTAATTGCTGATTGAAATACCGATCTACTGATTGCTGGACTCAAGAAAATTGGTTCGGTTCCTAGATATAACACTCATGTAATCGTTTTATATACATATTCCTGGCTGCAAGAGGTAATCTAGGGCTATCTATATAACTATTTACTTGTCTGTCTATCTGTCTGCCGGTCTATCTATCTATCTATCTATCTATCTATCTATCCATCTATCTATCTATCTATCTATCTATCTATCTATCTATCTATCTATCTGCTGTCTGCCTGTCAGCTATTAAACTTACTTCAACGATAATATTGCTTAGGCTTGTTAACAAAACACATATTTGAATACATATGTGTTTTATTTCTGTGATTTTGTTTTCTGAAATCCTAGATAAAAGCAAACCTAAAAAAAAATATTATTTAAGTAATTAAAATAAACAATGACATTTAACTACAAAAAGATACTTGAATTTTCTATATTGCATATCTACAAATAAAAATATATAAAACTTTGCCTAGGCATTGTATTTCATGACTTGACCTGCTTCAGGCAAAATATGACATGTTGATTGAAAGTATTTTATTAATTGCATACGTTTCTTAAAATAATATTTTTATTTGCCATCTATCTGAATAATTTAGTACTGTTTCTTAAAGTGTGGATTGTTTTTTACGACTAAGTGCGTAACCATAATCTTTAAAAAGAAAATCAAATCAAATACTTAGAAAGACGCGAAGATAAAGGCACATTCCTCTTTCCATATGCTAGGACAAATTTGTACAAAAGCTCCTTCTTCCCTAGCGCTATTAGATCATTGAATGGGTTGTCTGAGCCAGCCAGGAAAATCAGTGAATTTAAGTAATTGGTTATTATGCAGTTTATGCATGACTAGATGCATGGCACGTAGAACGTAATCATCTTCTTTTTTAAAGTAACGTCTGTATTTCATAAGATGCTGTATATAACTTATATTTCCCTGGTAAATTGCCTCACAAAAGATGTTTCATATAGTGTTGTGTAAAAGGTGAAAGAAAAGTATACGTGATCAAGATAAATAAGACAACTATGAAGGAGCCATTTGTCTAGAGTAGTCTAGACCTTAATTATAAACTAAATAATCGTTTTAAGGGTCGTGAAAAACACAAGTAATCATGTTAAAACAAGGCTTCAGTGAAATTTATTATCTAAAATATTTTTCTGGAAATAAAGAGCTTGTGCTCTTTATACCAATGATGCCCAACCCTATCCAACCTGCGGGCTAGTTTAATTTCTGACACTCTTGTCGCGGGCCACATGACCGTAAAGGTAAAAACAATACGAAAAGAAATTAAGCTAAAACAATGTGAATAGAAACCTGTTGGTGTAGTTCTCATTAATATAGTACTTACATTTATTTATAGCAAATATGAAAGAAATATATATTTTTATGTATCACAAAATGGTTTCGTTTCTCTACTTAGATTGTGAGAAAAATTATGGCTAACGACTCATTTTCCGACAGTTAATGGTAAATAGTCCAATTTATACTCCCATTTCTAGGCGTACTCTAAAGATGTTTTAGATTCGCGGCTCAAACCAAAAGTGCCATAATATTTCTTCTATAATACCGGTTATAGATCTATGTTGTTGTTTATCCGGCTAAAGTTATTGAAATCTGAGCTGTCTTGACTCTATAAAAAAATATAAAAAAATGTAAACGACGATTTCCAAATTCCAAGAGCATAGCTAAAAGGGGGGGGGGGTGATTTAAAAAACCCTCCGTAATCTAAAATAAAATCCCCTCTTCAATATAAGACTATTCATTCATCTGTCACAAGATTCTTTGAGCGTGCCAAAGGTGTTTTGAGTTTAACCCCCCACTCCTTTCATCGGGTTTTGAAGGTAAAAAATATATCCTCGATATCAAAAAAAGCTTAATTACACACCCAAAATTATATAAAAGTAGCAAAAAAAAGGGGTTTTGAGTTTAACCCCCCCCCCCCTTCAGCGGGGTAAGAAACTAAAAAATTACTTCAATATAAAAAAGGAAATTACACACTTAAAATTCTATGAGCGTAGCCAAACTGCATTTCGTGTTAAAACCCCTCTTTATCGGAGTTTGAAGCTAAAAAATAACTCGTTAATATAAAAAAAAAAATACTCACTCAAATTTCTATGTGCCAAGCCTAGAGGGGTTATTGAGATCTTTTAGTATAAAACACCCCAACAGATGATTTTTATGATAAAACTTCCCTTTTCGATATCAAAATCTAAAGCAAACTACAGTCTCCTAATTCCAAGAGCGTAGCCAAGAGATGTTACAAATTTCTACCAGTGGCTGGGCTCCATTAATAATGTGCAGTGAATAGTCATCTGCCGAAATTTTAAAATACTAAATCAACTAAATGTGGCTCAACAAAGATGGCTAGAACGGATTTTAGGAGTCAGTTATAGAGATCGGGTTTCAATTAAGGAAATTGTATGCCGAACTGGGAGTCGACCCCCTATTAAGGTTGTGAAAGAGCGTCGCATGAGGCCTGCGGGACATGTTCTCCGACAAAATGAATTAACCCATAACAAGAGTTGCGATGACACGGAGGCCATTACGAGGAAAGCGCAAACGGGGAATTTTAGTAGAACTTCACGCCACACTTTCGTAGAGGACCTCAGATAAGATGGGAAGAGGCTTCAGATATTGCCAGTGACAGATTTATGTAGAAACAGCTTTACGCCCAATGCGCCGAACGGCGCGGGAAGATCGAAGTCACTAAGAATAGCCCATTAGGTTTAGAAATAAAACTTTTTAATAGCAGGACAATGCACGTAGATACCTTAGAATATGTATTTTGTTGGCTTTTATTACCGGGAATAGTGTTATCATAGGCCGATAATCTCTCACTAAGATACCTTAACAGCCCATATGGAAGAAGAAGATATGATTGTACATGGTGAATAAAGGAAAAGAAAAGTAGGTTAGGGTGTATACTATTTTAGGCACGAGAAATCAGTTGTGCTTCACATATGCTCTAACACTAGTCAAACTGGGTGTTTCAATAATCCTGTAACACTGGGAGTTTTAATAATACGTCTATTCTACAAGTTAAGTTATGACATGTCTTGATAACATATTAAAAGGTGTTTTTTTAAACATACCTCTGTTCAAATCTCAGCTTCATGGAGGGTTTGGACAAAACCTGAACGCAGATATCAAAAACAGCTCTAACGATTTTTCTAGAAATTTAACAGTTTCTCTGAGATAGGAATTACTAGATCATAGATCTAGATCTAGACAAGAGAGTTCTAAATTTGAAATCTAGATCTAGTTCTAGATGTCTTCAAAATGAAATACCAATAAATAGTTGCTGAATTATACACTGCCCGCTTACCTAATGAATATTATTGTTCGTACACAATGCTGATGGTATCAAACGAGTTCGATACCCAGTTTAAGCTAAAAAAAATATTTAATTTTATTTTAAGTTGTATAATGAAGGTATATTTTTGTTAAAATGCTAATTAGGAATTTTTGGTTTGTATTTAATTTTATTTAATTCCTAATTTAGATTTTCCTTTCTCTTTCGGATCTATTCTAGATCAACATCTAAATCTTTTTCAATAGATAAGAATGATCTTATCTTATATGATACAGACGTTACTTCAAAAAAGAAGATGATTACGTCCTACGCATAATGCATCTAGTTATGCATAATAGCCAATGACTTAAACTCAGCCAAGTCATTGGTTTTCCTGGCTAGCTAAGTCAACCTATACCATGCTCTAATAGCGCTAGGGAAGAAGGAACTTTTGTACGAATTTGTCCAAGCACATGGAACGAGGAATGTGTCTTTATCTTTGTGTCTTTTCTGAGTATTTTATTCAATTTTGTATTTGTATCTGAAGATTATAGTTCAGTGTTTATGTTTAATTGCTATTTTTTTTTAGTCTTCTGTCCTGTCGGCATTCTAAATTTGGCAATTTTTACTAAAGGTTTTACTCTAATCAATTATCAAATGTTAATATTCGTTTGTTATGGCTTGAGAAGGCTTGACCCATGAGTTAGAATTCAGGTCCTTCCCCATTTTTTTATATTTTTATAATTGCTTTTTTTTTATATTGTTAGTCGAAATCTATTGCAATGTAATTACATGACTGATCCAAACTAATTGATATCTAATTGATAATCTATGCTTTTTTCTTCAAAGTAAAATTGTTTATGTATGTGCTTGTTTCCCCTTGTAAATGACTGTATTAAGTTATCTTAAGTTTTATCAAGTTTTTGATAGTGTCATGAAAGAGGAATAGATGTTGAAAACTCGAATAAGCCCCAAGTCTTCAACATTGGATCACAACACTAGTCATAATTATATCGAAAAATAAAATATATATATATATATATATATAAACGTTACCTATTAAATTAAGATCTATTATCTGTTGTTCAATAACTCTGAAACTACTGAAATGAATATCAATTATCTTTTTTATTTCACACAAACATCGATGAATGCTGTCTGTATCATTTTTGTCACATGTTAAGCAATTTACTAGCTCTAAAAGATGACAACGACACGTGACCTGATCCACTTGCTTTGAAAGATTATTCGTGCTGACGGTTGTAGGATCCTGAAATATTTAAGTTTTACAATTGCTGTTGGAGGCAAAAAAATCTACAACTTATAACGCTAGGTGTCATATCAATTATGTTTCGAATTGGTATCTAGCTTTGAGTTAATTAATAAAATAGGTAGAAAATAATTTTCAAAAAATCTTTAAAAAAGTTAATTTTTCAAAAATACCTTTTTACCATGTCTTTTCATTTTAAATTTGCTAAATATACCTGAAAAGATCAAAATAAACATATAATAATTAAATCTTAAACTGCACATGTGTACAGCTTGCATAATAAAATAAAACGTTCCAAAAATGTCGTCTAGAAATGGTATACATATTTCAATGTTATAGTAGCAGAGAAAATAATTTGTAGCTTTTTATTAAATGAAATAAGTTCCATAAAAACCATCCTTTTTCTGCAGGCCTATCTGGATTAATACTAAATTGTGAGCAACAACCGAAACACACGTAATGCATAACTTTTTTGGCCATATTAATTGCAAAATAAACTTATTTTCATGCTAAGCTTTACCTATATATTTCCCCCCCAAAAAAAAAGAATTCAATGTCTTCGAAAAAATAATGAAAAAAAAATTATATCCGTGTAATTAATTGTATTTGTTTTGCTATAAATGAAATGACAGAGCTTCGCCCGGTTGAATAATTTGTTGAGAAAGCTATTTACTTATTTTGGAAACATTTTTGCCATGACTAAAACGAGCGATCGGGTAAAGACTGCCTATCTATCATGTTGCGTACTGTGTTCTTTTAGTTCTAAATGTCAATCTACATAGCGTTTCGAATAGACAGTGCCTATACAGAACACGCGTAGTACATAATCATCTTTTGTTTGTTTCGTTTTTAAAGTAACGTCTGTATTTCATAAAATAAGATAAGATACAGTTTAGAAAAATGCAGCACACGTCAAGTCGTTTACATTGCATCTTTGGTATTAGGCTATTATTGTCTTGGAAAAAAAATCTTCCCATTATAACTTCTCAAATGGTTACGTTCAAACTTTTTTAAAATAACTTTTGACAAAAAAAATGGCAGAAATATTATTGCGATATTATTCTAAAGAAGGATTCATCAAATAATTTTTGGACAAAAAAGTCGAAGCGGTCAACGAATTTGCATACGCTAACGCTTTTTGTTTTATCTAGAAACATAAAAAAAAAACAGAAGTCGTATTCCAGAAGTCACCAGAAGTCACCCAATTAAACCTACTCAGCCGCAAAGATACACATAAATGGACATTCCCTTATTGTGTTAGACCACTTCACACATCTAGAAATGGCGCATGGTTTTCAAGAGAAGATAAGACTTCATGAACGCTTTCACCATAGATGCTTGCAATCCATTTTGGATATACGGTGGCAAGACCGCACTACACACGGTGATGTTCTTGCGAACGCCGGTACGGACAGTATAGAGGGATTTCTTATGGTCCGAAAATTACGCTGACTGTGGCGGCTTCAGAACGAGATGGATGTAGATTTTTTTATGAAGGCCGCGAGATACACAAAAGAAAATACACTGCCAAAGACAGTCGTAGAAGGCAAAAAGAGAATCTCAATCAACCACCGGCATAGAATGGTTATGTTTGGGAAAACTATGTGGGTCGCAGGTCTTGCTGCGTAGCCACGAAAAATACTGCAGTCCTCCGTATTAATCGGACTCCAAGACAAGGCTTGGATGAGGACCTCAAGGATACCTGCTTCCAAATACCACCTCCCCCCCCCACCATAAAGATTGAACGTAGTGCTCTGTTAATGCTATAGGCCTAAGAATGGAAGTTGCACTATAGAAAAAGTTATTCAATTACTACATTGCAATTCAAAAATATTCATAACTTATTATTTTGTATTTTAATAATGCACAGACTCTTACAAACACTAAGTATATTAATTTAGTATGGTACTATGGAGGGGAAAAAAGGAAATAAAATATGCATGTTCACGTTTGCAAAGAAATATTTTAAGAGTAGTGTAAAGTACAATAATCGTTTTTTTTTTCTTTACCTTAGATGTCATGGACAATAAAACATTCTAGCCAAAATTAGTTTTTAGATAATGAAAGATTTTCAAACCAATATAACGGTTGACCTCAAGTTTTGCCTGTCTAGCCAAGTAGTTTAGATTTGTTTTCACATTTACATACATATACCTTGAAATTTCAAAGAAAGTAGTTAGAGC
>JADKLZ010022097.1:51143-61542 GCA_021533235.1 Biomphalaria straminea | reverse complement strand
TATATATATATATATATATATATATATATATATATTAGAGTTAGGATTTTGAAAAAAATCGCCCCTTCCCCCTGCTCAAAAGTTCTGCATCCGCTAACTGGTCACGCTAACCGAATCAGATACCCCATTTGAAATAAACCGTGTTGAGATTACTCCCTTAGAGCACGGAAGAGGAAGCGTGCAGTGAGTTGTAGGGTCGCCTTATCCCCGTACAAGGACAGACCCTTTGCCACACATGGACCAGTTCTCTCTCTCTCATTACCTTGTCCCGATCGTTCATCTTGCAGAGCGCGACGTCTGTCTAGCTTTGCGGGTATATCTCCAGAGGTAGAGATGAACAACTCCCGCACACCTTTTATTTGTTTAGTCCGACACATTGAGTTCATTGATAGACAGTTACGATGGACGTAGGTTTAATGTCAGCATTTTGACAATCTCTAAAGTTCACACCTTACGAGAGAACCCTAAGAGGGGCTGGACTTCAAGCCACACCACAGGTAACCAGGTATATTTCCAGAGGTAGAGATTAGCCACTTCTTCCCCTTTTTATTTGTTTAGTCAATCACAATGAGTTCGTTGGTCTCAAATGTGTATCCCGCGGCCTTCGTGAGTGACCTCCAGCTGTCTCGTTCCGACGCCGCATGCAGCCAGGTGCTCTCTTCTATGTCAGCCAAGGAAAGTTGACGCCTAAGCTGGTCTTTGAAGCGTTTCTGTGGGGCGCCTCTGTTACGTCGACCACCTTTTAGCTCACCAAAAAAGACTGCCTTTGGCATACGTATATCTCCCATACGGGATACGTGCCCTGTCCAGCGAAACTGTCGGACCATAAGAAGTCACTCAATACTGTACGGCGTTAGCAAGGACATCGCTGTTTTGTCACCGTATGTCCATGATATATAAATGCTGAACGCACGTTTATGCATAGAGTTAGTGTTAGGGTTTGAAAAAAAAAACAGACCCTTCCCCATTCCAAAGTTCTGGATCCGCTAGAGAGCCGGTTCGTTCTGCTAGAAAGAAATATTGGGTCGTTATTGCTATTCAAACTTTCAAAATTAGTAATCATTACAAGTTCAAAATTCAGAAGCCTCAAATATCAATCACTTCATTTTTTTTATTAATCATAAAACTTACATGACCCTTTGCGACTGGTAAATATATTTGTGTTTAATTATTTATTTGCAAAAAAAAAGTTAAATATTAACGCAAAACACTTACTGGATTTGGATTTTGGCTCTTTTTTCAAACGTTTATACACATGAGATTGATAACGTTTTAGGGCGTCCATAAATTCAATAAATCCATTCGAAGGCCCCGATTGAAGCAACTTAAATAGCAATCGATCCACTTTATCTTTACGACTCGTCAGACTACGTAGTTCCTCCACATCATCTTCACTTAATACATATTGTTGAAATAAATGGGATATTATTTCATTAGGAATCAGATTTTGTTTCAGATAAACAAAATTACTTATTAAACAATGTTCTTCATTTTCCAACAATTTTCCTCTTTGAATCTGTAATAATAAAGAATATTATGATTTACAATAAATCTTGATTTTATTTCAACTCACGATATATAATAGTAAGCAGTATCGTTGCATTTGCAAGCAAAAGTTGTTGTTTTTTAACTGATTTATCACGGTATTCTTAAAGCTAAAAAAGACTCCTGCAGAGAACAGTTGTATAGAAAAGAAAAGAATAGGTAGAGGCTGTCGACCATGTAGGATGCCCCAACGGTCAAGCAGACTAAGGGATAAGGGAAAGTATAGGAACCTGAACAAATAAAAATAAATTCTTCCCTATAGTCATTTTTTAAACTAAAATAATATGTGAATTCTTCGTTAACAAGAAGTTTGGCCTATATATTTATTAAAGTTTTTTTATTTTTATGTACCCTAGCTTTTGGTATAAAAGTATTCATCTTAAAAATGTGTATCCAGCAACTAATTACTATATTTAAATTTTCTAACTATCAACCTAAAGTAAAACTACGTCATCATAGATTGAAGGGTTAGTATTACGTTCGGGTTCAGGGTATATGTATGTGTTGAGATAAAATAATACTAAAGTATTACCTGAGATCTGCTGGCACACATTTTAACCACTATAAAGAATTGTAGACACCCATACCTACAAAAAAAAACATAAGATAAATCATATTTTGTAACGCATATATTTGTAACGTATGAGCTACATGTTATTAAAAAAAAGTAAAGCGCTACATATGTCCATCCACTATTCCAGGGGTCTCAAACTCATATCCGAATGCGGGCCGCACTGGAAAGTAATAACCAGTATGCGGGCCGCACCTTGAAAAGAGAATGTTTTTTTCTTTAAATTTTACGAACAGTACTGTCAATGCTAAAATATTAGTTACATTTAGTGTAGTTTATTATAACCACAGGTAGTTTAGTTTACTGCGATAGGTTGACGTTGTCTCTGTCACTAATAAAAAAGCAGAAACTGTAGTTTCAAAAACAAAAAAATTAGTCCTACTGCAGATGGCTCGTAGCTCATGTTTCTGTTCACTCAGCTGAGAGCGTTTGGCAGAGACCAGACCATCGACGTTAGGCCTGAAGTCACGTGTAGTGGCAAGCCGCAAGGTTGCTCTCAGATACTGATCAGTCAGTCGTGATCGTAATGCTGTTTTGTTGACCTTCAATCTGGAGAAAAACTGTCGAAAACGTACGTACACCCAAACATCGATAGAATTCTAGCAGCTGCACAGAAAAAGTTTATAAAATTTCTCTCTGGGAAGAAACTGGTAGAAATCTGGAACGCCAACATCAGCGTATTTTTGCTTCAGAATAGTATCACACTGCTGGTCCAGTAGTTCCATCTGGACTTACTTTGGAACGTTTTTCACGTCAACTGCGAACGGAGTGGCAACAAGGAAAAAACTGTGGTTCGAGAGCAGTGTATTGCTGAAAGCGGTAATCAAAATCCTTCAGTAGTCTGGAGAAGATGTCTACGTAATCTTTCAAGGCGCTGTGGTTCAACCGTTATGCTCTGTAGAAAAATGAGCCAGGTTTCCATCTGCCAGATGAGTAGCCCACAAAGTCAGCTTGCATCTAAATGATTTGATGCGGTAAAACATCACGGTAATCAGCTGCTTTGTACCCTGTAGTTGTGAATTGAGTGCATTGAGATGATGCGTGATGTCAGTAAGAAAAGCAAGATCCGACAAAAACATTGGGTGACTGAGCTGAGGTATGTTTATGTCTTTTATTGCCATGAATATTGCTATTTCCCACCTCAGTTTAAAAATCTCTGCAGCACTTTTCCACGACTCAACCTTCTGACTTCCGTATGATACAGCAACTCTCCGCATTCCGTTTCTTCTAATTTATCTAGAAATGACACAAACTGTCTGTGCATAGAGATGTTGCTTGAGGTCAGTAAAAGAGTAAGATCTGACAAAAACATTGGCTCACTGAGCTGAGATATGTCTCTGTCTTTCATTGACATTCGCGTCTCAGCTCAAAAAATCTCTGCAGCACTTTTCCACGACTCATCCATCTGACTTCCGTATGATACAGCAACTCTCCACATTCCGTTTCTAAATCAGCTAGAAATAATACAAACTGTCTGTGGTTGAGACCCCGTGCAAGTATGACGTTCACCGTCTTCACGACAAGATCCATCACGTTCTTCATTTGTAGACTTTTCCCACAGAGTGCTTCTTGGTGCAGAATACAGTGTATGGCTGTATAAGGTCCAGCTGTTAGAATTAGGCCACCGTTCACCCAGCTTCTGCTGAAATCCTAAGCGGTCTTTGGGCGACAATGACACCTCATTTACTGATTTGTGCAGTTGTAAATAATTTCACGGCTTATAGGTCTATGTGGTCATCGTAAATTTTATCTAATTGGCCATTGTATATTTCATCTAATTTTTTTTTAAATTCGCGGACGTGGTCGCGGGCCGCACAAAATAGTTTCGCGGGCCGCATGTGGCCCGCGGGCCGCGTGTTTGAGACCCCTGCACTATTCTAACTTTTACTAATCTAGTAATTGTATTACATGTTCAACAAACTAACATGTCCAGAAAATCTTTCTGATTGCGACCATTTTCGCCATAAAAAAATAAATTTTAATGGTAGAGTGAAAAAATACTGGATAATACTGCTTTAAAAAAGTGCCTAAAATATAGAAATGGGCATTCTTTTTTTCCGACAAAGCCTATCTCTGGTAACTGTGACAAAAATAAATTCCGCCCACTTAAGGTATCACTCGGGTCTAGGCATTTAATTAATTTATTTTGTTTTCTTATTCTATTCTCCTAACTTAGCCTGTATGGCTATAGTTAAGGGATATTGCCACCCCTACTACCACCCCTTTCTCTCTAGGCATCGATGTCACATTGTATCTTTCTAATCTGACGATGTCTAGCCAGTCTACTGACAGGAGTAAGTTCCCCTTTCTTATCTGGACAAACTTACTGGGCGGTGTCTTTATAGTATTCATCGGACGGAGGTCACATCCCCCTCCTTTCACCTGGCGGATCCCCTCTACCCTCCCCCGTTCGGGGAACGGGTCACTACATAGGACTCTTTCGACTTGACCGTTTCGCGCACCTAATCTCCTCCGCGTCAGACAAAAAGTCTCTGTCGCTCGGCCATATGGTTGATACAAAGGGACACGAGTCTATCGTTTCGTGGTCATTCGATAAGGGCCCATCCCTATGTCTATACATGATACTTGCGATCAAGGTCAAGCGATAATCTTCTCATAGGCACGTCAGACAATCTAAACACCTTGGATGCCCCACCTCCTGAATCACACGTGTAAAAGACACAGGATTTCCTATTTTTATGTCATTTCTTTCTTGAGAGCTGAGAGGGAAGATCCATATCTTTGGTTAAGCTCTACGCTTACTTATTCATTCTCAATATTCCTTACTATTTGGATTTGGTGGTATGTGCTTTTGTAAAGGGTTTAATAGCCTTTTACTATCTAGTTAGCGGCCCCCAAAGGGGAAAAGACGATATTAGTTTTGAGTGGCCTGTCTTTCCGTCTGTCTGTCTGTCTGTCCGTATGTCTGTCTGTCTGTCCGTCCGTTCCGTTTAGTGCTCAGAAAGTAGAAGAGAAAATGAAAATCTGATGGCAGTTGCCTTGAACATCGGCATTACAAGGCTGACGTTGAGAAATCAAAGCATGGAAGATGTATATTTTGACCGCTGGGGCACAAAATAAGATCTTTCGTTTATCTTTGATATAATTTAAAAAAAAAAAAACTTTTAGCAGCGACTGTCGTGTACTAGCCTAAAGCCCGGCCATGTCATGATTCTAAACTAATTTTTTAAACTTTAAAAAAAATCAGATTTAAAAAAAATGTTTTTTATTGCCCCCATTAGAATGAAAGAAGCACATTTTTGTGCGTTTTAACTGTTGGTTGGACTGTCCGTCACGGTTAGATAAAAAAAAAACTAAATGCTTTTGAAAATATGATTTAACCTTTACTGTTCATTCATAAATATTGCGATAGTTTAAAATATCTATAATAGATTGTTCCGGATGTTTATGTCTAGATCTACATTAAAATGTTATAATAAACTAAAACTAATCTTCTATTTTTAAATTTAATATTGCATTCATTCTATTGATTATCTGGGCTTTTTATTTAAATTTTACCTAAATTTTATCTAAATTACATCCAAATTATTAATAATAATAATTAATAAGATATATATTAAGAATGTTAAATCAGAAGTTTCGTTTATGTACATCTACATCTCTACAGATCAATACTGAAAGATTATTTAAAATCGCTCATGTGACATATTGTATATATAAGGCTATTAGTTTGTAACCAGTTAGCGTGCTGAACTGATTATCTCGACGCTCCCGGGTTATGTGTCTGTTTGTTATAAATGTTTCGATTGTTTCTTCAGAGTTAAAGATAGTTTACTTCCTATTTCAAACCTTCCACAGGAGGGGATGGGAGCATGCAGGAATTGACAAAGGGACCAACGATAAATCCGAACTACAGTCTAGTGTGCAAACATCAAGATAAGGAAGGTTTATACCCTGCTCTCTCCCATCCTCCGTCGTCCAGCGAGAAGTTAATTATTTTCAACTTTGAAGAAACATCCGAAACATCTTGCGAATAGGCGGATCTGACAGGGATCCGACTCCGACGGGGGCCGCCTCTGAGTTTGTGTATCACACAAACTCTCTTTGTAATCTTGTGTATTTATATATTTATGCATTTATTTACTACATTATATTTGTGCACATATTTGTGTAATTGTAATCTTGGAGTATGTAAGTAGTTCACTTTACGTATTATATTTTATTGTCATGACTTGCACGACTAAATAGTGAAAGTCATCCACTTTATCTGGACTAGAATTATTTGTAATTCTTTCCACACGTATTTAGCTCTTTAGCTACTATTGATTTATCACTGATAAATAACCGCTCGCCACGAGCCCTCAATATTATTATTGATAAATTCCTTGACCGGGAACTATCATAATATTTATGTAACATGTCTTATTACCTAGTATATATTTACGCTCGTTCCGTGACAAGTGTCACAAGATGTCTTGTGATGCCGGGGATTCTATCTTGAATTTAAACAATGTTGAATAAAAATGATCTAAGATTCGAAAATGAATAATTCTTTGTTGAAACAAAACTCAGGAACTTTATTCACATTTAAAGTAAGTACAGCTTATGTACAAGATACAGTTCAATAAGATAAAATACAAGATATAGGCATCTTTCTTATATAAAATACAGAGCTATTAGAAACACAACTGTTCATGAGAAAAACTTTACATCGACTCCCTTGGCGCACGCTTTTTGCCCGCCAATTCCTGGCGCTAAGTCTTTCAAAATATGTCTTTTTATTTTAAATTAACCAATAGATTTTAAACATCATATATGGCGTGAAGCTATAATTAGGTCTCGGGCAAAACCCGAGGCACAGTTTAAAACCTAGATTTCTATTTGCACCCAAGCTCTTATAAAACATGAAATACACAGATAAACCTAGAATGGCATATGTGACACAAGGAATGCCGTAACTTTTTATAGCCCTATATTCTATTTTATCGGCCAGTTGGCCAGACATATTACTTAGGTAAAACTATGTATACATTATCTTATTTATCTTATCCTATCATTATCTTACTTCGGCTGAGTGCCGTGTTAATGTCAATGGCATTAATACTATGCTTGGAAGAGATATATGAATAATCTCCATTTGTATTAAATTTTAACTTCAAGAAATAGTGTCACTTGAACGGGCCCTGTCTCCATTCAACCGTGTTCTATTGTCCAGGCCACACGGCCATGTGTAAGCAACAGCGACATGGTCGCTGACCATTAGCCAACTCCCCCCCACTTCCCCTTTCATCTCATATTCTAGCTACTCGTGATGATCTCACCTTGGCGGGTGTACATCACTGTTGACTATTTGTTAATCCCCTTTGTGGGACTTCTCCATTATCACTATTATTGTATCTTCCCCGGATGAGATACGATATATATATATATATATATATATATATATATTCTCTGTGGCATTTTACGTCTCGTGAGACGATCTTTTCCCTTTGCAACTTCTTGTGTGGCTAAAGAGGCCAATCCTTGATACACAGCTGCGGTTGCAGGTTGGGCATATAAAATCACCAGGCGGAGCTACATTTTCAGCCTTCTTTCTGCTTCTGTCGTGTATGGCATCTGCCATCCGAGACCCTTCTCTTATGCTCTCTTTCCATGTGGATCTATCCAGTGCCACATCTTCCCAGCTGCTAGTGTCGATTTTAAATAGCTTCATGTCACGTCATATATATATGTTAGCTGCCTTTGATATTTGTGAAACTAAGTTTCTCCACATCAAAAATTATATTACTATTTGTTATCTCCCTTCGTGAGACTTAACCATTATTATTATTATTGTCTCCCCTGATGAGATGTAATATTTAATTGATTAACTCCCCTTACTATTGTGAAACTAGATTATGGTTTCAACTTAACATTCTGAAGATGTCCTTCACGGAAAGGCGTCTACATCCCAGTGTCATCATTATGGCTAAGCCGATCTACGCATCTCGTTGCAGCTTTTATTACAGAAAACTCCTACGTGAAGCTCTATCTTCGTAACGCTGTTACCAGTCTGCTGACACCAGATCTGATGATACCAGCCTTACCTACTACACACAAGAGTCGGACCAACAATCGCTAGCCAGAAGACCCGTCATTGCAGCTACGTATAGTTGGATTGCCCCGTGCACTAGGATTAATCACGCCCGCCCACATGCAGACAACGTCAGCATAAGCCATACCAGTCTCGTCAGATTAGCACAGGACTTAAAGCTAAGCAACCAGCTTAATGACACTCAGACAACTTGGTTCTCATATCTTATGATGATAGTCTCATTTTATGTAAATAGTTAGGCCCCATCCTAACCTTGTACAGCATTTTATCTTTACTTATTTTCTCTAAGTAAATAAACTGTACATATGTTTAATTTACTAGTATTTGTTGCCTGCATTCATAACGTTGTGCCTGTAGATCTATGTGCAAGTTAAGGTCCTCAAATTCTATAAACTCCCTAAACACCTAAACGGCCACCATCTTTGACCTACTTGTCACAGTAACCTTGTTAAACTGTATGATTTTGAATAATCCATACTAGTTGCGCTACAACCCATGGAGGGCTTTGACCTGCTTCAACACACCTCTGCATTCAGATCTCTCCTGAGCCTTTCGTCTCCACGCCCTTACCCCTTACCTCCACATCATCAATCCATCGCCTTCGGGGTCTAGCTTTGGGTCGCCTGCCTTTTGGTTTTCGCCTGTATAAAATTTTCATTCCTCTGTTATCTGACATTCTTTCAAGGCTGTCAAGGCTCTTTTCTTCTCCTCTGTACTTTAGTGCTTATTAGTCTACAAAAGGTACTCTAGGCAATACCGTAACGACACATATGACGATAAAATAAGGATTCGGAATGCCGATTCACAAACATACAAGTTTATTATATATATAGTAAAATAATACAGGCTTAGTCCTGCCAAATGAAATATCCAACATGCATAAAAATCATAGCTTAGTATCTCGTATACTTTATAATGACTACACTGAAAAATTAACTAGAGTCCACTCTACAACTCTACAAATAACCAAAGTCCAACTGTCCTGGACTAGGCACAAAACCACTCTGGTTTTATTATGTGTTACCTTCCATTAAAAAAAAAACATCTCACAAAAATAAATAATCCAAAAACAAAAACAGTTTGAGGTCAACAACCTGAATTCCCCTCCCCCTTGTCCTCTTCAGTTAACAGGAGACCCAGGCTGACCAGAACTCAGTCCTGACAAAGGTGTCCTGCCCAACTTAGTCTGTTCTTTTTTTTTCTGTCACTATCGGTGGGTATTCATACAATTGAAATATAAAATGGTTAGTGCGTGTCCTCCACCATGTTTCATCTTGTATAGCAGTAGTGATTTTCATAAGAATTGTTCGTTACCAAGTATTTAGTAGATTTTTGGCTGTCTTTGTCATTGTCTGGGTTTCACTTGCATACTTGCTGCTGGTTTTATTATGCTTTTGTATATTATTTTCTTGGTTTTCCTTAATATTGATATTTTTAATGTAAAAAAAAAGTTAAAGACAATCAGTACAACTTTTTTTTATGTCCTGTAAGCTTTTTTTTTTACTAATAATTTAAGATTAATTAACAATATTTAAGTTACAATGCCAATATAAATCAATACATGTTTTTTAGTACAATTTACCTTCTGATTTAAAAATTATTTTTTTACTATTATATGACCGATAGGTTGGTGCTGGAGATTTTTTAAAGAGAAAATATACGAAAAGGGGGCGGTGGAATAAAAAAGGTTGAAGACCACTGGTCTAGAGACTCTAGATCCATTAAAATGAATAACAAAATTGATTCAAAGTAATAATAGAACTTATTTTTTTTAATGTATTTTTCCCATATATTTCATGTTTGATACGAAACTAGTTTTTAAAAAGTAAAAGTTTCCCTTTCAGAAGTTGATGTCTATAGGGCTGATGACGTAAAGGTCATCTGTTTCTGTGGCCTACGGTTAACGAGGGTCTCATGTGGCTAGCAAAACGATGAACCGCCTTTATTTTTCCCCAACTAATTGTCAAGTAGGCCTACCCATTAAAGCTGTGTGGATGTAAAAGGTCCCGAAATCAAAAACTCCAACTTCACCATGATTCGAACCAGTTCAAAAGCCAATCGCATTGCCACCGCGGATCCAAAAAGGTAATCTAAAAAAAAATAAAAAATCATGTCCTTATTTTTGAAGTTGATGTTGGTCTCTGATCTCATCGACTTATATTTGATCGGTTGGGATTCGAAATCGGATTAAATTGGATTAAAACTTTTCAAAGCTGATGCAAGTTTGT
>JADKLZ010022097.1:0-29720 GCA_021533235.1 Biomphalaria straminea | reverse complement strand
TCCGCCTCTTTTTCTTTTTCCAGGTACTGTTCCCTGAAGGAAAGTCTGCGAACCCTGAAGACCGTGTAATATGGCCATAGATTTTTAGCTTGCGTTTTTTTTTTACGATAGCTAGCAGGTCATCACGGGGGTCCTATTGTTGCAGTAACCCCGTCTCTAATCTCTTGGTTTGTGATGCGGGCTTTAAATATATTAATCGTTGGGAGAATTAAAAGATCAGCTGGACTGCCATTGATAGAGAGGTTGTATGCATTGCATTACAATATTAATGCTAAAATGTTTAAGACTAACCTTGAAGGGCTTGATCCATTGACCAACTAGGGAATTTGTTATGTACCTTAATAGAAACAATTTTAAGACTTATTTATTTAATTAATAATTTATATTCTTTTTCTGTAAGTACAACCTATAAAAAAAAAAACAAACTGTTGTTGTATATATTTAAAAATATCTCAGTTAAACATATTTTTATTAAATTTTACAAAATGTCCAACACGTTAAATCAGGCTTTATATAAAAAGCAGATGTGAAACCTTACTTCCAGCTGTATATGTATTAGCTGCATTTATATAAACACTAAAAAAATGTTTTTCTCGAATTTATTAAAAGAGTAATGTAATATCAGGAGGTCAACCAATAGTCATTGTTTAACAAATGACGCATTCTACAGACATTATATGGTATTGAAATATCAAATGTATATAATGTAAATTTTGTAGGTTTCGAATGTAAATAGGTCACAATTGAGATTTCTGAAGATGATGATGTAATTTTAGAAGTTGAATGTAAAAGAAACTATAGCCAAGATGAAAGAAATGTTAAAATGAATCAGTTGAATTATATAGACTTCAATTTTTTAGGGGATAGTTTCTTCTTGTCGTGTGTCAATCGCGCAGTGAATTTTCGAGAGAAAATGTAATAATACGCGAGTTGTTAAACGAAGGTTTCTGATTCTTCCTATTGGTGATGATTTAGTCACTAAATATCAAGAAATTGTTGTTGTTTTTTTTGTCAACTATCTTCAACTAAATCTATAGAAATAAAATTGAAATAAGTCACTTAATTTAATATGTAGTAAAAATAAAGTCCGAAATTCGAACATCAAAATACGTATGAAAACTAGTCATCAGAACTGGAAAAGTGGAAAACAAGAGCATCCTGTTGCAAATACATTTATTAAAGAAGTTGCTATGATTGATGTGAAGAAGAAAACAATGAAAGGATACATTACACAGACTGTTTCTAAAAAATCAAAATAGTTAACATTTCCTGACCTTATTAACGAAAGTCTTTATTTAATAGAGAATCTCCATAAGACGATGGAAATGTGTAAGGCGCGGTGGCTGAGCGGCAAAGCGCTTGACCTCCGAACCGGGGTCCGGGGTTCAAATCCTGGTGATAACTAAGAGTTTGAATTTCGGGATTTTAGGGCGCCTCAGAGTCCACAAATCTTTAATAGGTACCTGACATTAGTTGGGGAAAAGTAAAGGCGGTTGATCGTTGTGCTGGCCACATGAAACCCTCGTTTACCAACCCTGGGCCACAGAAACAAATGACATTTACATCATCCGCCCTGAAAGGGCTCTTTACTTTTTTTTTTTTTTAGCTTCGGTGTATGAAGCAAAAAAGCAATACAGAAAATTTTAAAACCAGCAGAAAAGCTATTTGATAGATGTGTATAGCATGCATTTAATCTATGCCAGGCATGTCAAACTCATTAAGGTATATGGGCCGCATAAACAACTTACTATGACCTTAGGGGCCGCAGCAAAAAAATCAGTTGCAAAACAGCCTACTAGTTTTTTTTGTAAATTAGAAACAATACAATAGAATACAATAATTAATGGCACACCTGTCCCTTAGCTAAATTTGTAGTACTATTTTCTAATTAAAAACTACTATGGTTACGCATTATTTTCTTTGTCCTGATGCTTGACATCTTTTTTGGGATACCATTTTATTAATGTCAGGTTGAAATTTGTTTGCCACTGACGCTTTCATCACAGATGGCAAATTTTGATTAGATAATCTCGAACGGTGAGGTGTTTAAATAGCTTTTATTATGGGAAAGAACTGCTCACAGAGACCAGTGCATGCAAACATAGCTAGAATTCTGGCTGCAAATTTCCGCAATTCAACATACCGTTCAGGGTAAAAAACTACTATTTTGTCACAGCTATTCAATATACTTCGATTTCAACTAAGAATCTGACAGCTATTCTATCAGCTCGAGTTGCACATTTCCAACAGCATTTTCAGAATCAAATGAGAATGGAGATACAAAACACGAAAATTCTTGCACTTATGTAACGAAGTCGCGAAAACGGTAATTGAAAGCATCTACTAACGATTCTAGATAAAAGCCATTCACCAAATTTCGCAACCGTATTTAATCTTTTAAGTTCCTGAAACGTTGAGAAGTGAAGAAGATTTTCACATCATATTTGGTTTATCCACAGTCGTAATTTTGCTTAAAAATATATTTCACTTGATTACAACCAGTTGTGACAATTTTGTCTTTACTTTGAAGTTTCAAATTCAAGTCTTGCAGGTGACCAGTGAGATCAACTGCTAATGCCAAATCCTAAACACATTCGTCAGTTTGGAAATGTTCTACAGGTTCTCCTTTCATGTTCAGAAACAATAAGATTTCCTCACGCAGTGCAAACAATCTCTTCAATATTATATGTCATGAGAACCAGCGGACTTCTGTGTAGTAAGGAACACAATCAAATTCATGTTCAATGTCATCCAGAAACATTAAAATTTGGCGAGCATTAAAACCACTGGCACGAATAAAATTGAGAAGCGACTGAAACCGGTCTTATGACATGTTGAAACTGTAATTGCTGTGCGCAAAATGTTTCTTGGTGAATGATGCACTGAAAATGAGCAAATTTAAAAGTACCATCAGTCTCTCTTATTTTTGCAAGTAACTTTGCATCAAAAAATATTTCATTTCATGGTTGGTGCGCCATCCGTTGTTAGACTATCTAGCTTTACAAAGGTAAATTGTACTGCATTATCACTTTCTGTTATTTCACAAAAACATCCTAGCTTGTTGTGGTGGTATGCATAGAACAGAGCTCAAGTAGTTCTTCGTGTATGTCAAAATTCCTGTCACACTCACTGGTCCTTATGTGCTACACCCTTTACATCAGTTGACTCAGAGCCAATGAAAATAATTCAAAATCAGATATTTTGTTCTTTAATTGTTCACGCAACATGACTGACATGTCATTTATTCTATCTGCCACAGTGTCACTAGTTAACGCTATTTCTATGAATGCTTTCAACTTTTTAGGACAAATTACTTACAAATAACTTCGGTTTTAAAAACACACTCCTTCATAAAATCACATTTATTAAATGATTTGAAATGTCTTGCAATGAAGTTTGACAAAATGTAGCTTGCTTTCACTGCAGACTCACCCTCGTTGTTCAGTTTAACAAATACTTTTTTCAATTCAAGTAGCTTGTCATCTCTTGTTTTCCAGCGTAATATTTAACATTATTTTTTTAATTTTTTAGGTGGCCAGAGGGGCCGCATGCAAGGTGGTCGCGGGCCGCATGCGGCCCCCAAACACCCAGTTTGACATGACTGATCTATGCAGTCATTATCCTTTTTCTGAAAATGCTTCTGCCGAAAAATGTTTTGGTACAATGGTAATAATTTTTCCAGGTACGTTTTGGGGGCTTGACTTCTTTGGGAGCCCATGCATTTTGCGTAATATTTAATTTTTAATCTAAAAAACACTAATTAGGGGGCCCCCCTTAAGATGTACTAGAATGCCAAACATACATAAAAGGAAGCCTACCTTTAAACCAGTGATTCCCAAAGTGTCCATATGGAACCTCAGGGGTCAACGAGGACTTCCAAGGAGTCCACGAAAATAAAAAAAAAAAGAAATTAGGGGTCCATGACATGCAAATGGGGGTCCACGAGAGTGGATCTCATTTAAGAAGGAATTGAGTTTAATATAAATCTCACATTAATGAAATCACCTAATATATCATTCAAATATACATTATTTATACTTTATTATAGCTATAAGCCATTAAATTTGTATTGTATTATTGGAATGAAAAACATATTTTAAATTTTAATACCTCATTTAAATAGCTTAATTTGGTCTAGAGATAAATAATATTTAACATGGCTGAATCTAAATATAAAATAGACGGCGGTGTTAATTTCTAAAATTTTTTCTTATTTTCTCGTCGAAATTATATTGCCTCTGTGTCTTTTATTTAAAAACATTTTATGTAATGACACCATGAAACCAACTAAGCTGAAGGATCGTTGGAGACAAAACCACCCTGATAAGATTTGAAAAACAATTGAACACTCCATGATTAAGCTGAGAAAAGATCTACAATTAACAAAATATTCGCTCTAAATTTTAAGGAAAATATAATGGTTTGCTGTGTCTTAAAATACCTTGCGAAATCATGAAAACGGCATACAATTGGCGAAAAAAAGGAATGATTTAGCCAACCGCTAAAGTTTTTAAAACTATTTTGTACACAAACCTGCATCTGATATTTTCTAAGAATTCTTCTGAGCAACAAATAGTTCAAGGGTCTATACGAGAACCGATTTGTGCCTGCAATAAAGCTTTTTTTGGGGGGCACATGTTCGTCTTTTTATGGATAAAGAAATTCACGACAAAGTTTCTTTTTGTGAAAACTGATAATTGACAAAAAAGTCAAATACACAATTGATGTTTTGAAGAAATTGTTCAAAGAAAAAGCAAACCCTGTAACTATTTTATCAGTAGCAACAAATGGAGCACCTTTCATGTTTGGGTACTACTACGGATAGTGTACCTGGGTGTTATAAATACTCTAGGTAACTAAAAAGTAGTCGATCTAGATTGCAGGAACATCTTCAATTTGTTATCAACGCAGTTATGAGAAGCTAAATGTGCAATTACTTGCTCAAATGTGAAGAGAAAACATTCATCAGTTGAATCACAAAGCACCAGGAGAGGACCAAATTACAGCATAACTCATTCTCAGCACAAAGGAGTGCGTGATGTAGGTGTGAAAAAAGTTTTTCATTTAAGTTTATAACTATATTTGCATAGTTTAGTTTTGTCTAGTTATAACTTAAGCAAAAAGAAATGTAGAATGTAAAGCTTTGAGTATTTGAAATCGAACTTTATTACTTCCTTGTCAAACAAGAGAGTGTTAATGTGCCATATTTTATGATGCTTTGAGACCAATTAAGCTGGAAAATCATTTGAGATAAAGCTACCCTAATAAAAAGATAAAGGTTTGCAAAACTTTTAAAAATTCAAAAATAAAGTTCAGAATACACCCACAAAATCTATCTTTAACCTGACTTTGAGAAGTTGATGATCATAGTAAAATACTGAAAACCTCACACGATATGCAAATTATTGATTAACTAGCCGTTGAAGAAATTGTAAAAAGTCTTACACAAACTTTTTTCATTAAAATAATTTTATGCTTGTTTTTTTTTTAATTCAAATTATTATGGCTAACAAAATCCACGAAAAACAGCTCTTTGTGAAACCTTTTATTAAAAAAAAAAATCTCTATGTGAAAAATAATCTCGGTAGCAATTCAAGTCGAGCTTGCAAACCTTTAAAAACAATGTGTTTCCAATGTGTTAAGTGATAGTTAACGATACATATTAACTGTTACATAATGGGTTTAAATTTCAATTTTTTAATAAATTTATTGTAAAATTGATATATTTAACTTAGAAGGTAGTTTTAAATTACTTTTTCACTCCTCATGTCATTTGTGGAAATTATTTAAACAAAACGTGTAATTTGAAATTGATGAATTAAAAAAAATCAATATAACTTAAGCAGGAGGTCCACGGAATACCAGAAAACATGTCAAGGGGTCCACGAGACAACAAAAATTTGTGAACCACTTTAAACTATTTACAAACTATTGACAAAGTGGTAGCTATTCCAACTTTTCATTATAAAAGCCTAACACATTCGACAATGTACAGACGACACTTTCATAACGGGCAAATTTAGTAAAAATGAAATCGTCAAAGACTTTGATGGAGGCAAACATTTTTAGACGGGTATTATAGACGTATTATATTGATCTTTGATCTAATCATCAAACTAAAATTTTCTATATGATATATACATACATCTATACACACACACACACACACACACACAGGCCTATATATATATATATATATATTGTTTCATATATAAAAATTTTTCATGTAACTGTGGAGACCTATTTTGAAGATACACTTTCGCTCCTATTGCTCCACCCCACCCTAGAAAAAACAAGGTTACAAAGACAGTTTGCGTGGAAACACAAACCCAAAATCGGCTCCCCCGAAGTGGCCCACCCAGGCAGCTAAAAATGCAAGTATCAACATTGTCAGAAAAAACATCAGAATTAAATTCTATCAAAGACAAATGACAGAGAAGAGTGGAGAAAGTAGGTTGACAGATCTTGTGTGGTGCCCCAGCGGCCTAGCAGACCAAAAGGTATGTGATAGTAAATGTGAGGTTAAATGCGTAAATGGCGTAACTGATGTCTTATAATGAACATCAAATTGATCTATTTTATTTTTTTTTTGTAAAGAGTCTAAAAAAGAGAAAAGGAAAGAAAACATTTCTGTAAAAAAAAATCCTCTAGTTCAGTGTTTAGTTGTCGCAGCGTAGCTCTGCAGTTTACGTGATAATATGAAAACCTTTATTAATTGTTTTTTTTTAAATAATGTCCAACTTATATGAATACTAAATATATTTTTTCTCTTAAAAAAAGGAAACATTATTTTTTGTAAATGTAGTAGTTAGTATGACAGAAATTACATAACATAGCAATACAAATGTAATAAAAAAATTGTTGAGAAAAAATCTAAAACCACTTACATAAATGTGTTAAAATATGGTAATGGTATTCTCCCCTTCTAAAGAGCCTCCCGGGTTTGTTTACTATTAATAGTGAATAGTTGTAAAAGTGTTGTATATTTATGAAAAATCTGCTAGCATAAGTGAATTAAAAAATTATATTTTTCGCATTTAGAAAAGAAAAAAGTAGTCGTTGCATCAGAACCTTGAATGGACTAAAATATTATGATGTCGGTTTTTACTATATTTTCTTGTTTACGAGATCTAAAAGGGACGGACGGACGGAGAGACATTTCACACAAAATTAATAGCGTCCTTTCCCCTTTTGGGGGATCCTAAAATCCAGTATTCTAGTCAAGACTAGTGTCTTTTCATGTTGTCCTGTTTGGATCTATATCACCAAACCAGTGGCGTAGAAAGGTTTGGGGAAGATGGTTCCAAATTTAAAAGTTCTAAAAAAAAAGTACTTTTTTGAGGAGGGGGAGCACTAAATAAATGTCCTAAATTATTTTTTTTTACATCAAATATTAAATCTTGCGCCACTGCCATGTAATCTTGCTATTGATTTTAGTCAAAATTGCTAGACAGCAATCATCTAGAATCTAGATTATTGTATATGATGTTATAAATTTCTTTGCTGCACAGAAAACACCCCGTGAGGCTACAATAATTGAGATTTGTCACGTATGCATTATCACGCTAATAAACAACAATTCATTAAAGGAGTCTTCGTGATTATTTTTTTTTAAATTTTACTTATATACTGTACCAATTGGAATTTAGACTTTGGAATTTATTAAGTTAATTTATCTCATGTCATGATATCGAAAATAAAATGCTGTGGTCCCGATAAAGGTCAAGCCCCCAACCCCCGAGTCCCTAGCTACGCCACTGCATCAATCAATTTTTTATACCCTTAATAGATTTCTACTTAAGCTTTACTGTGACGTTTTTCCGAAGATGATTCGGAGCAATAGGTGCGGGGTAAAATATATAAACATAGAGTTGAAGCTAGGTGCTGAAACAAATGTGATTAAATTAAATTAAGTTAATTAAATGCTACAAAAATAAGGACTGCGGCGACCGGGGCCCGAACCTGCGACCCTGGCAACGGCAACAATTCCCTACTTTCTCTCTTTGTTCCGGTGCTGCTATTGATTTATGTTCTATATATGGGGTAAAATATAGTTAATGAATTTTATATCTATCTTTCATTATTTATAAGAACAAAGTAGTCACGCCTACATAAAGTTATATACTTTATATAGGAGGACTTACCTTTTAAACAAATAAAAATACCCTTTTATGTTACTTGTTTTCAATCCATCAAGGAAGACAATAGACACTTTTATAAAAGTGGTGTATGTATATGAAAAACAAACTCCTAGAATAATAAATAAAAAAAAACTGTACATTTTCAAAAAATAAAATTTAATCGCTACACCAGGACTTTGCAAAATCCAAAATATGGTGATATCGGATTTTCAATATTTTTTTTCTACTTTCTGCAGAAATGAAGGAGAAATTAACCACACAATATCGACTTTTTAACTTTAAAGAGCTGACAATAATTTCTTCCTCGTTTCTGCAATATTGTAGTAGTTAATTATAAATAGAAAACACTTACTTGATCCAGTTTTTGTGTGCTTTTTCAAATGTTTATACACTTCAGATTGGTTAATTTTTAAGGCTCTCATAAATGTGTTAAATCCATCTGAAGGTCCCGTATAGTACAATTTAAATATCAATCCTTCAACTTGATATTTACAATTTTTATGCTTCGTAGTTCTTCTAAATCATCTTCACTTAGTACGTAGTGTTGATACAAATAGAGTAGTATTTCTTTAGGAATCAAATTATTTTTCAGATAAATAAGATGTTCTCTTAAACAAGCTTCTTCATTCTGCCCTTCTCAATCTGCAATGATAATTTACAGAAATTCGTTATACACACTATATCTTAATTATATTTCAAGCAAAACAATGAAAAAAGTAACATTGTAAGACTTTTAAAATTGATATGTTAGATATGTTTTTCTATCTATAAACAGGTAGCTTTTTTTTCTTGGTGTCCTCTGTACAGAATACAGAAATTGTTGACCATGTTTGTATTTTAAAATAGGTTATTGAAAATTTTCAGGACTCAAAATAAAATTATAAACCATTTCACTTAAACCACAAAGTCATTTAAAAAGGCAACTTATATAAACACACTCTGTCTGTCTATGTAGGCTATGCGTCAAAAATTGTGTATATGTTATTTCCCCTCACCTAATCTCGGAATCATGCTGAAATTTTGCACCATTATTTCTATTCCCTGACAACAAAAGAATCAATTTCAAAAGTTAGTTAATAAAGTATTGGTAGTAAATTACTTTGTTTGGTATCTCATGGCGCGCGCAAGGAATCTCTGGTATACTGAGCCAGTGTTTGAATGGTGTTCTGCATCCCGTCAAGTATGTGAGTTGAAAGTTGTTGCCTCGGGAGCAGATCGAGAAAGAAGGTTTGGCTATCGTATTTGCCATTAGAACTGGACAAGTACCTAGCTGGCGTGAAGCTTCACCTACAAACTGACCACAGGGCCATAGCGTAATACCGGAGTACGAACTTTACGAACCACCGTGTTATTTGGTGGGCTCTGATATTTCAGGATTACAGCTTCGATGTATGTCACATCAAAGGAGAGGACAATATACTAGCGGACTATTGTTGAGGACTAGTGTGATTGTCACAGAAAGATTGTTTTAGTATAGTTATCTTTGTGTTAGGTATATATATATATATATATTTATATTTATATATATATATATATGTATATATATACACATATTATATATGCTACATGACTGAAGCGTTGGCATAAACTGGATTAGTCTTTATAGAGATTGACGTCTGCAGCTCACCGCGTTTTTATAGTTCCCAAAAATCGTTTTCACAGTTACTCAATATCTTTATTTTTGTATACATTTCGAACTAATAAGCGTACACTTTTCTGAAAAGACTGAAGCTTGTAAAGTGGTGTTCAGAAGCGATTGCGTGTTGAGTTTTAAATAATACTAGTCGACCGGCGGCATAGCATACGCCGCTATTTTCCAGGGCAGGCCTTAGGCACTACAACATATGCGACCCCAGTGGGTCCCGCAGTTTCCTTGGACCAGTGCTAATTTTTTAGGTGTATAAATTATTAAATCAAGTTACATGAAGTTAATTCCTTTTTCCAGTCTATATTTATTTATGTCTATGCTATTTTGTGAATGAAAAAAGTGCTGATTTGGATACAACATTTCCATTCACACCATGCTGCGCCATGGGATCTTCCCATTTACTTCTTATAAGTAAATTTATGAATAAAAAATACTACAACCACAGTGGGTCCCTAACTTTCTTTGGACCCGTGCTAATTTTTAGGTGTATAAATTATTAAATTGAACCATTTCGTTTGCCTGAGCAGAATGGTTTGCCTGAGCAAGCCAGGAAAACCAGTGACGTGGCAGAATTTACGTTTATGGTAAATATGCATGACTGAATGCATGACGCGTAGGACGTAATCATCTTCTTTTTTGAAGTAACGTCTGTATTATATAAGATAAGATAAGATTTTATAAAACATAACAGATTCCCCGCGGCCTCTTGATTTACCAGGAGCCCCCTGGAAATCTCCTGATATGTTATTAAATGCTATGCCGCCGGTTGAAAAAGTCCTGGAAATTTCCGGACATTATTAAAATCTTTTTAAAGTAAAAAAAATGCTATGCTTTTTTGTGAATAAAAATAGTGCGGATTTGGAAATATTATTTCCCATTCAAAACTTGCTGCGCCATGGGATCTTCCTAATTGCTTGATATAAGTAAAACGAATGCTTGAATTCATGAATGAAAAATACTATGAAAATGGCTAATTGACCTTAATTTACGCGATTTTAAGAATATAGCTGCACTCATGTATCAATGCTTTAGAAAAACAAATTTGAATGTTAATTTGATTAAATGGACTATAATTAGTACGTTCATGTGCTAAAGCATAAAACTATCTCTGCGAAGAGAAGTTCTATTATCGAGCCATGGGATCTTCCCATTTACTTGTTATAAGTGAATTCATGAATAAAAAAATACAACAACATATGCGACCACAGTGGGTCCCGAACTTTCTTTGGACCCGCGCTAATTTTTAGGTGTATAAATTATTAAATTGAACCATTTTATAACATGATATAACAGATTTCCCGCGCTGGTATCAAACCTGAGAGTAGTATCTATCTGTGTATTGTCGTTCTAGTTTCAAGAGTCTTACGACACAATCATGGGCGCCCACAGGGGGGTGCAAGGGGGTGCACTTGCACCCCCCTGGAATCTGAGTAGCCAAATTCTAGCCATTTTTTCGCACCATCAAATCAATTAATTTCTAACTAGCAACTGAACTAGTAGTGCTTCAAATGGTTAATGTAGTAGTAGAAATAAGTAGATTAACCTAGGCGTATGGAATGGATGGCCAACCATGTATGTGCGCGACTCTGAATTCCAAGTAACCTCATTTTAGCCATTTTTTTAAATAATGAAAAATATCTTCCAGATCTGTTTTTTTTTTATTACGTAGATGTAGATTCAGTCAGATTTCAGAGGGAGGGTGGGTGTGCAAGTGTACTATCATGTACCCCTAAGGGTGTCCGTGCATTATTGATTCAAGTCAAGAGTTTAATAAATTAATATTCAGGAAAATTTGATTTTCTAAATCTAAATCTAAAAGCCTATCATTAGAACATTATAAGTGTAGTAATTTAAAAAGTAGTGCTTCCACTGAAAAAACAGTTGTAAAGATATGCTATTATTGTAACTAGAATAGGCAAATCTGTAGTTCATGTCCAACCATGTACGATTTATTCTAGGCGTGCAATTCTTTGCTCTATAAAGGGTGTCACATATTAGTCGTGACGATTTGTTTATATTTGAACATGAATGCCACAAGGTCGATTTTCACAAAACATTCTGTGTTGTGATTTAACAGAAGGCATGAGATCCGCTGGTCGTCCACTGCCGAGATATACTGATGTATGCAAACGCGACATAAAAGTCTTCAAAATCGACACCAACAGCTGGGAAAAAGTGGCACTGGATAGATCCACATGAAGAGCGAGCATTTAAGGAAGGTCCTGGATTGCAGATGCTAGACACAATAGTAGTAGAAGGTTGTAAGTACAAAGGATTGGCGCCCTAAGTCGAAAGATTAGACTTTGATCTTGTCGGGATAGCTTATAGTAAGCACCATCTTTATGTGATTTGGATGTGATCTCGTCCATTTCTCATTTATTTTATTTACAATTAATTTCTTCATTTCTTCTGGATAGAGTGCAGATTTTATTTGTGAGTTAGTTCTCCCACTCTTGGCGAGTGTGTCAGCCTTCTCATTTCCTTCTAGTTGTATATGAGCTGGTACCCATTGAATAACATTTTTTTTGCTATTGTTGTTGAGCTTTGTAAGTGCTGTTCTGAGGTTTTTAATATAAGAGAAATCAGAGTTTTGCAAGCTTTGGAGGGTTGTTTTCGCACCGGTTAGTAAGACAATCTGACTGTGTGGGGAACTTGGAGGATTTGCTAGCATGGTAGCAGCTAGTGTTAGGGCTTCCCTTTCTGCTCTTAGGCTGTCAGAGAGCTCTCCAGTTGCAATGGATTTTTCTAGTTTTTCTCCATCTGGCCATTCGATGAGAATTCCAGCCCCTCCATTTGTGGTGGCTTAATGGGATGATCCATCGGTGTAAACTTTGATCCACTGATGCTAGGATAATTGGTTTAAAGAAAACAGTTCATTATTTCCTTGAGCTCTGTTGGTCTGTAGTCAGATTTTCTTTTAAGTTTTCAATATGTCTTCAATATGGTCCCTTATAGTAGGAAGAGGGCTTTCGTCCCAGGGTGGAGATTCATTATGGTGTATCGAGGATTCCAGAGCTATTTATCATTGTCGTCAATTATTCATCTGTTCTTGAACCAGTTTCTATGGTGTTTCAGTCTTTCCAATTTAACTTAGTGGCCACTCAACAGCAGCGCAGCAGTAACATTGATGGCATAATCAAAAAAAATCTTGACCATCCAGAAAAAAACGTCAGAGATGTCATCTTGAGGAAGGAGAGACTACTGGCAGAAAACATGATATTGGATATTGAGTTGTTACTGCTGAGAAAAAAAAACACGTTTGGATTTTGGGAGTTATTACAGAATACGGCTTTACATTACATATCTTAATTCTTAAGTTTCTTCATTACTTCTCGGGGGGGGGGGGGCCGGGCGGGGGGGGGGGGGGTGATCACCCCTACCGCCCCCCCCTTTGATTCGCCAGTGCTTGCACCCCCCTGGAAAAAATCCTGCGGGCGCCCATGGACACAATATAATCTTTTCCGGCTTCCACTTTTTTAACCTCCCTTCCATTCGCTACACAAATTCATAAAAGAGTTTTATGAAACAAAAATGTGTGCATTACAATTGTGTGTACTTTATTTTATGTCTATAAATTGTGTTTAATCTCTAAGACTGAGGATCATGCAATTTTTATTTTTTTCATAATTTAGAAATCATAATTCAATAGTAGATATATATACATGGGTTTTCAAGTTACACGAAGTTACTTCCTTTTTCCAGTCTATATTTATTTACGTCTATGCTATTTTGTGAATGAAATAGTGCGGATTGGGTCCATTCACACCGTGGTGCGCCATGGGATCTTCCATATTTACTTGTTACTTGCATGTTGTTGTTTGACCTTTTACTTAGAGGATTATATATATAGATTAAAAAGACAGAATAGGAATCGACTAACAAATAATGTCTTGTTATCATTGAAGCGTCAAAATTAAGTTACGAAAAGGGGGAAAGTTTCACCTATCTCGACAGTATCATAGACAACCATGGAGGAACAGATGAAGATGTCAAAATCCGAATTAGTAAAGCTCGAGCAGTTTTCCATCAGCTGAAGAACACCTGGGGATCTAGGGAATTAAGCACCACCACCAAGATTAGACTCTTTAACACCATTGTTAAGCCGATACTACTTTATGGAGCAGAGACCTGGAGAACCACAATCACCACCGTCAAAAATATCCATGTATTCATCAACACCTGCCTGAGGAAGATTCTTATGATCCACTGGCCAGACAAGATCTCGAATGTGGAACTGTGGCAAAGAACAAAACAGCAGCCCATTGAAGTAAATATCCTTCAGAGTCGCTGGATAGATCACACCCTGCGCAAGCCCGCATCCAATATAACAAGGCAAGCCCTAACCTGGAATCCTCAAGTATAGAGGAAGAGGGAACGGCCCAGAAATACATGGTGTCGTGATTTAGAAGCAAATTGTCAAGACGTGGAGACTTTTACAGGGACAAGTGTAGATCGAGACGCCTGCAGGAAGTTGGTTGTTGAAGGGACCACATGCAGAGATGAGATAACTCATTGATGCTATTGAACTATTAAAAAAAAAGAACCAGATGTTTAGCTGTTTATTGCTATTTGCAGTAATATCGTGGTCTCGAATCACACACTATCAAATTCATTTCAAAGGCTAATTTTAAAACATGAAATAATGTTTTATTATATTATCTTATATATAAAGCAGAAAGTTAGGTGTATGTATGTTCCGCAAAAAAAAAAAAACCGCTCTACCAATCTTGTTAAAGCTTGGCATAATTGATCATTAGATAATAGTGGAGAGAGTAGTATATGTTTAATGACCCTACCGCTACCGAAGGGCCCTAAAATAGACAAAAATACCTATTAAAAAACAAAACATAATGTCCTTACTCCATACCAACATGGCTTAAGGAAACATAGATCATGTGAAACACAACTAATAGGACTAATTGATGACTTTTCAAAAGGTTTAGATAATAGTGAACAAATAGATGCTATCTTACTAGATTTTTCCAAAGCTTTTGACAAAGTTCACCACCATAGTTTGCTTAAAAAAATAAAATATTTTGGTATTGATGGTCCATTGCATCAGTGGATTAAATATTTTCTGATAGGAAGAGAACAAACTGTAATAATAGATGGTTCTAAATCAACACCAATAACAGTAAACTCAGGTGTACCCCAAGGAACAGTCTTAGGTCCACTACTATTTCTAATTTACATAAACGATTTACCAAATTGCATTAGTTCAGGAACAAAAGTTAGATTATTTGCAGATGATTGTATAATATATAGAACAATAAAAACAACACAAGATACAGAAATTTTACAAAGAGAATTAGATGAATTACAGAAATGGGAATCAAATCGGAACATGTCTTTCCACCCAGAAAAATGTCAGTAATTAAGAGTAACAAAAAAACTAAAACAAATTAATTCCACTTATCTTATTCATGGTAAACCAGTAACACAGACTAAAAACGCAAAATACCTAGGTGTTATAATAAATGAAAAACTGTCATGGAATCCCCATATTGATGAAACTATAAAAAAAAATCAAACAAAGCATTAGGGTTTATTAAAAGAAATTTCTATAAATCAGATAAAAACATAAAACTAAAATGCTATTTAACCTTGGTTAGGCCAATAATACAATATGCATCCTCTGTTTGGGACCCCTCAACTCAGAAAAACATTAAGAAACTGGAACAGACACAAAATAGAGCACCGAGATTTATAACAAACGAATATTCACATTTCACTAGAGTAACACCTTTAGTAAAATCACTAAATTTAGAAAGCCTTCAGGATAGAAGACTTAAGAGTAAAGTAGCAATTATACACAAAACACTGAACCATAATCTCCAAATACAAAAACAAAACTTAATAAAATACTCAGAAATACACACAGATAAAGGCACATTCCTAGTCCCATATGCTAGGACAAATCTGTACAAATGCTCTTTCTTCCCTAGTGCCATTAGAGCATGGAATGGTTTGCCTGAGCTAGCCAGGAAAACCAGTGACTTGGCAGAATTTAAGTCACTGGTAAATGTGCATGACTGAATGCATGACGCGTAGGACGTAATCATTCTCTTTTTTGAAGTAACGTCTGTATTATATAAGATAAGAATACACCCATTTCCGTAGTCTGCTTTTATTTTGTGGCAAAATTTTTAAAATGTGAAGGGAACATTCTCCATGTTGAAAACAGATATAAATTCAAACCAGTAGATCAGAAATTCTTAAGGGGCACCAGCATAACCCCTAAATCTCTTTTACTTTCACCAACCAAAAGTCAGGTAGGTAGGCTACTGTCACAAGGTCTATTCAATGTAAAATGATGTAATGTTCTTGTGATCCCGGGGATTCAATCTTAACTATTCAAATAATTAAATTAATGTCGAACTAGAATTCACTGTAAAAGATTCTTTGTAGACAACGAAACTCTGGAACTTTATTTGAATAAAACGTAAGTACAGCTTATGTACAATAGTAGATCAACAAGATGAAATAATTACATAATAAAGGCTTCTTTCTTAATAAAACTTAGAGATGTTAGAATACACAACCTTTCAGTAAGACATTCACGCACAGGCTGATTCTCACGCAATCACCGACTTTGGGCGGAAGTTGTCATCAGACTCGTTTTCAATTCATACTCTCAACCAACCGCATAGACGTCTCTATGTCACGTGACTGATGCAACTCCTAGAAATTTCTTTTACCGACTGATGCAACTTCTAGCCAATAGATTTTAATTTCTATCAAGACAAAGAAAAGCTAAAAATAACTCTCGTGTAATACCAATATAGAAATCAACCCAGAATGGCATATTTGACAGCTACCTTTTAGAGTTCTGTGGACTCAGGGGCGCCCTAAAAATCTTGAAAATCGAAATCCAAATTATCGAAAATCGAATCTGGGATCTTTCGGTTCAGAAGCCAAGTTATTAGTATGTTTATAAATAGAATATGAAAGAACTACCTTTGTCGAACTTGAATTCATTTTTACCAGAATATAAAGATAGATGGCATCCGTATCTATAAAAAACATAAAAAGTACAAAATACAAATATTATTTTCTTGTATATGGCTCTATGGATTATTTTTTTAGACAACATATAAGTAGGCCTGTAACGCCCAACCTATCTTTATATTGTTCTAAATTTTAAAAGCGTCTACAATACTTATTTCAACTCCATCTTTTAATCTGTCAATGTATTTGTCTGTCGGGCCAAACGTTTGTACACGTTATTTCTTCGAATCCCAATTTCGGGTCAAGCTATAATTTTGTACAATTATTTCGAAAGAATCAAGGGAAAAAAGTAACCAATTAGTTAATTAACCATGGGTAATTAATTATTTTGTTTGTTATCTCGAACAGGGGAATGAAATCGAGCTGTAGTAGTCCCCTTTATTGCTTGTAAAAAGAAAAGTTGTAAATGTCAAGTGTTTTAGTGACGTTTTTATATTATTATTAGGGCCTCTTCTGGCCTTATTTGAATGTTCTTTGTGCTGCAATTAAATTATTCTGCCTTTATCAAACTAGTTGTGGCGTAGTGCTACTAAGGCTGCTGAGCAATTAGGTGACGATACAAGTACAAAGAAGTTACGCTTTCTCAGCAGACAATATATTTAATAATCATTCATAATAAGACTTTATAACTTGGCAAATCCAGCCATCAAGAATTACACATAAAATTCAATAAAATATTTTTAAGCGTACAATTAATATCTAATTAATAGATAATTAAACATATCATTACTGAGAGAAAAATACATCACTCGAGAAAATAACTAAGGTTTTACCCCGTATTCAGTCACCAACTAATAAATTACTTCGAGCTAAAGGGCACGGGATAGTTAAATGACTACAAGTCAATCCATGTCACAGTGGATCTAAAACTAGTATGTGACAGTGACAGTAAATAACTATAAAACTTATTGTCTTAAGCTGCTCGTTGGCACGGTGGTTATCGTATTGGATTGAGAAGGATGAGGCTAATGTGGTGATGGATTTTTAAGTGCACTCATGTAAATAAATAATGTGAACGATCTGAAAAGGAAAGCGAGGGCTAAAGCCACCGCACCCTCCTCAAGACAATACTCTAACGACATTGCAAATAAAACTGAGTTGTTCCTTGAACAGAAAAGATTGATGAAGTAGATTTATAATAAAGCTTTGAGGGTTGCAGTCAAACAAATGGGCTTCGAAAAATAACATGTAAAAAAACGTTCATTTGTAAGCTATTAATTATTTTCAACATTGCCTGTCGGTTGAAGCAGAAAGAAGGGTGAAAATGCAACGGCGCCTGGTGACTACATATGCCCAACCTGCGATCGCAGCTGTGTATCAAGGATCTGCCTCTTTAGTCACACAAGAGCTTGCAAGGGGAAAAGATCGTCTCTCGAGACGTAAAATGCCACAGCCACAGCCTGTCGGTAACTTTTGTTACAGAACTATAATTGAAAGCTCTAAATAAATATTTAGAAAATAAGTAGACCAATTACGTTCTACTCTAAATATTTGTATTTTTAGGACTTAAGTATAGAATGTGATTTAGAGTCCAAAGTTATTTAAACAATAGAAAAATCTCATTCTGAATAAAGGTTGGAAAAGGCGACTAGGAAAACATGGGTTTAGAACTCATCTCAATTGTTACTCTTAAGCTTAAAATTTCTGATGAATTCTAAATTTTCCCAAACAGATTCTTTCTTTAAATAATTAGTATAAACTCATACACAATCACATTGACTCTGTCGCCATCTTTGACTCTTCTGTTTTTCAACTATCAAGTTTTCGTTGGAGAATGGGAGCGGTCGGTAGAGGGAAAATGATTAATCATGTAAGAGTCCTCTGTCCATTGCAAAATTATTGCTAATGATTGCATTTAACATAAAAGAATTAGTGAGCTATTCGATATGACAATTTAATACTCAATACATTTAAGGTATATTTGGGACAGATTGTTATCATCGAAATACCTTAGGAAAAGATTGGTTGGTCCGGTTTGGGGGAAAGGGGGACGTTGGCTCTACAGCACTGGCGGATCCAGGGGCGGTAGGGGCGATCGCCCCCCACACCATTCTAGTACAGAATTCACACAATTTTAGATGAATCTAGTATTTATGCTAATAATACTAATAATATTTACTAATGATTTATATTTCAACCTATTTTTTATTATTTCTCCCCCCCCCGTCTAGTATGTTGACAAATCACTTGTTCAATGATGTCATAGATGTACGAGCAGTTTTCATCAACAAAGCAGCAATACAATCCACAATAAACATTTTGCGGAAACAGGCTTCATATGGTAATTACGTGTGCTCAAACTTTGCAACCTCCTCCAAATACCGCTAACTCAGGCCACTTCATCAAAAACTATTCCAGGAGCACAATGACGCAAGAAATACGTCAAATACTAGAAAGTATCGATGTAGATGATGTTATAGATGTCTTTGCTGCACGACGGGATGTGAATTGAGATGTGTCACTCGTGCATCATTTAGCTTATAAACAACGGTTTTATTCATTAAAGAAGTCTTAATGATTTTTTTGTTAAGTTTACTGATATAATAAACCAATTAGATCTTGGGATTATATATTTTTTGCGTACATTATGTCATGTCATATGTCAAACTGCAAGGAGCCCCAAAAGACGTAAATCCCCCCTGATTTGCGCATTTAAATTTGGCGGTTTTGGCACACCATATGGCATTGTTATTTGCGTTTCTAAGAATGCATTTTTGTTGATGCCATTTTCTTACTTCCTTTCCTTGTGTTGCTTCTGTTGTGTGATGAAGCTAGAGTTCTTTTGAGAGCTTCTGTTTGAGGTTGTGTTCTCAAGTTTTGGGGACTCAGGCTTGGGCTCTGGTGGAGTCAAGCTCGACGTTGTTGGTTTGGTCCTTGATTGTGTTGTAGGATTGGTGTTCGATTTGTTGTTTGACTATCACCCTTGGTGTTGAGTGTGGGCGCTGTTAGCCCTGGTAGACTTTGGCATTAATGTTAAGGTGCCTTATCTTGTGTAAAATATATTAGTACTATCTTTGTAAATGATCGATGCACTATTGATATGTATTCTTTTATTATGCCTCATCATATTTATTATTTCATTAAATATTGTTTGATTTATATCCACTAGTATCCATTTCTAGTTGTAGCAGTTGTTATTTAATTAAAAACTTATTACTTGTATCTAGTAGTGGTGCCAAGGCAGACGAGCCGCGGCTATATAGTAACCCCGGCAGAGAGTTAGTATTAGTCAGGTGAGGACCCGGCATACCCTAGACCTTTATACCTGACACCCCGGGCCCCGAATCCCTAGCTACACCCCTACTACCTGTCCCCTTTTGATCTGCAAGCGGGTAAAGTTATGTACATGGATTTTTACAAGTTTTACAATCTATCCAGGAAATGCGCTTAATTATAAAAGAATTGATTGATCGCATTATTGCGTGATAAAAATATCCTTTCAGTCTCTTCCTATCTTATATGCACCTTATAAATTAATAATTTAGTCTTATTGATAATATAAAACTTACCTCATAAAATGAGAAACTTCTTTTAAAAATTATTTAGGTAGACGACGTTATGATATGTATACGTATTTTACGATCCATTTTTAGCGGCCCCCGTAAGGGGAAAAAGCCGCTATTAGGTTTGTGCAAAATGTCCGTCTGTCCGTCTGTCCGTCTGTCCGTCTGTCCGTCTGTCACACTCAGGGCGCCGAAACTAGAAGAGATACGAAAAATATTTTTTCACCATTAAATGCGGCTTGAAAAGTTTAGGTGCAACGGCTACTTTTAGTTTTCTAAAAGCAAACCGTTTAATTTATAAAAATTATTTTGCAAGCGATTTTTTAATAATAAAACACCAATTGTGAAGCAATTACTTAAATCTAAGGGAGGAAATGTTACTATATGAAATGCTCTTGGCATGTAGATATCATGCACATTTTTTAAAATGACTTTCTGTCTGTCTGTCCGTCTGTCCGTCTGTCAGACTCAGAGCGCCAAAACTAGAAGAGATACGAAAAATATTATTTCACCATTAAATGCGGCTTGAAAAGTTTAGGTGCCACGGCTACTTTTAGTTTTCTTAAAGCAAACCGTTTAATTTATAAAATTAATTATGAAAGCGATTTTTTAATAACAAAACACCAATTCTAAAATAATTACGTAAATGTAAGGGAGGAAATGTTACTATAAGTAATACGTAAGGCATGTAGATATCACGCACATTTTTTAAAATGATTTTTTAGCAGCGGCTTTCGTGTACTAGCGTAAAGCCCAGAAATGACATGATTCTAAACTAATTTCTTAAATTTAAAAAAAAATCAGATTTTTAAAAATAAAATTGTTTATTACCCCCATTAGAATGTAATTAGCATATTTTTGTGCGTTTTGTCAGTTGGTTGGTCTGTCCGTCACGGTTAGAAAAAAAGGCTTTTGAAAATATGATTTAACCTTTACTGTTCTTTCAGAAATATTGCGATAGTTTAAGGATGGGAGCATACAGGAATTGAGCCAGGGACTTAGAATGAACATCCAAAACATCTTGCGAATAGGCGGATTTGACAGGGATCCGACTCCGACGGGGGCCGCCTCTGATTACACAAACTCTCTTTGTAATCTTGTTTATATACTGAGGTATTGTTGTAATCAAATATAGGATATACCCGATTTCTACTTTTCAAGTAATTTAAGAAAGTCCCGAATTAAGTGAATGTTTAAACATAGATTTCAAGTAAAACCTGTTTGACAACTAATTCGACAATCTGCAACAGGTCTTCAAGTACTGCTTACGCATTTGTGTACGCACAAACTCGCTAACTCTTTCTCTCTTATTTGACGATCCTTGAAGTGGCTGGCAGGGCACCCATGGGCCCAAGTTCAAGGAAATCTCGTTGTCTCCCCCCCCCCCCCCACAGAAAGACAAATTTAGTGTGTGACAAAATTAAGTAATCTGAATGTAATGGTACATAGATAAAAAGACATTACAAGGCCAGTGCAAAGATCGTACTTTTTTTTTTAAAGTAATATGTCATTCAGTTCTGACTCTCTATCAATCTTAAAAGTCAATGTTTCTACAACTTCTTAACAGAATCAATAGACATTTTAAAATCTGTTTTCACACAAGTACACTTTCTTTTTCAATGTACTGTCATCCCAATGGCTCCTTTGCCCCCCCCCCCCCAACTCAAAAGTAAAAGTAATTAACCCTTTTGTTCCATTGTGGTTACGCCACAGGCTGTGAGCCCTCAAATGTTCGTGAGCCCGGGCTCATTGAACGTCTTCGCGCCATGGATGCTACACTACTGCATCCCTGATTAGACCTCATCAAATTAATGTTTTATTTTATAAATGATATTTTGTGTCATATAAAAAGAACATGTATTCCCCTTTTGTCTCGAGAAGCAATGGATGCGCCCAGACGAGTCACTTGTTTTGGTTTGGTTATTCCCTTTTAGTTCTATATGAAATGAAACATTTTCAACGACAAATTTATTAAACTTTAATTATAACAGGTATTGAAATAGTAATGAGCAAAAGGAAGAATTTCATCGATTCGTGGAAAAATAATTACGAAGAGAAAGAGTTAAATAAAGTCATTGTTTACTATCTTGTTCTTATGTTTATATCCTTGTTTCTTTCTAAAACAAGAAGAAAAAAACAAAACAATGAAAAACAAAACATTAGGTTTAGTTATTAGTTAATTTATTCGATCTTTGAAACAAAAAACTAAAGCAAGTAATCAATTCAAAACAAATAAGAAGTGATTGTTTAAGTCGATGTCACTTTAGTATGCAATCTTCTAGTTCCACCTATGGGCCAAAGGATAAATGGCTCTGGATACTACGTCATTACAGTTGTCGTGTCCAGTGGTGCCGGCATCAACGTCAGCACATGACGTCACCCTGCTGACCCCGCTGTTGTAACCGCGTGATTGTCAAAAGAGCTGAGCTTAAGTCTCTTTGAACTCTAGGCGTGTAAGCCTGCTTGAACAAAACCATTTTGTCTGTTTGGAAGAGATCCAAGTCAATGTCTATGTAAAACATTGCTATTTCCGATATATCCGGCACTCCAGGAGCATGGACTAGAATACATGACCGAATGCCGAGTTCACCACCATTCTCCTTTGTTGCACCAAGCTAAACGCGCATGGATTATCGACAATGACGTTGAAGCTCTCTTTCAACTTTGCACCGTCCTCGGACACTCCCACTGGAGTTTCGTTTTGCTACTCATTTAGCCTAATCACTTCCTCTAGTGATTTTTCCCACCCGAGTTCAACGTTGAGGCAGAATAACGTACTCGGGGATGTTGTAACCGTGTGATGGTCTAAGAGCTGAGCCGCAGGCTCTTCAAGCTCTAACTTTTAAAATAAAAACATGTCTGAATCCGTCCGAACGAACAAACGGTAAAAAAAAAAAAAAACCTGTCTGACCACAGGTCTGTCTGGAAGAGACCTGAGTCAATGCCTATAGGACATTGATGTTTCTAATACCACTGGCACTCCGGACGCATGGACTAGAAATCATGGCCAAAGGCCAAGTAATAACTTGGGGCCGACGCCAATCTCCTATGTATACCATGTTAACCGTGTGGGATACGCCATTATTGTAACGCTCCCTTGAGGAACGGCGCATGGATTTGCGACAGGGTCGTAAGAACTTTCTTTCAACCCCGCGCCGTGCAAGAGGTGGACTCTAGTCCGTTAGTGGGCACCCCACGGGAGTCCTCTTTGTTACTCTTTCGCCTAGCTACTTCCTCTGGTAGCCGTTTCCACGCTAGTGCCACGTTGATGCAGAGCACCTGTTCGTAAAACAAAGCAATAATGATAATAATATTTAGAAAAAAAAATAATAACGAGGTTTTAGTCTTTGCGGGAGTTTGAAACATCAGGGGAAACATTTTGAAGTATTTTAACAGGAACAGAAACAGAAATTATCTCTAATGAAATATATAAATTGTTAAAATATTGGCAACATAGGCGATGTCATAAAACTTAACATTGGGGGAGGGGGAGAAGGGGAGAATGATCTATTATTTTAGTGCAACGTTGTAGTCGCAAGTTAGTATTCGGGTCTTCTGTAACCATAATAATAATGAGTGGTTATAAATTAGTTTTGTTTTAAATAGAAAATGGGGAGATAAACCTTTTCAGTATTGACATATATGGCAATGATTTTACTTTGCTTTTTCTTATTTAACTTTTGTTGTTATTTTAAAGTATTATTATACTTTATTTATTTGTTTAACATTTAAAGAATATAGACTTATATTGTAAGTCAAAATCTTTAATGACGAAATAAAAACAAATAAGCGAAATATAAGAATCATTTTTAAAACCACACAAAATAATCAATTACCAATATTGTCAAATTGGTACATTTGTCAGCTCATAAACCCACCTTTACAATGTATATATATATATATATATATATATTTATATATATTTTTTTTTCCTTAATTCTGTAGAGTTTAGACAAGAAGAAAAGAAAAGATCACTCTTTTATTTCTGCAAGTAGGAATAGAGTTACCCTACGAAAAAAAGAGGTAGGAGAACAAAAAGTATTCACCCGTCACAAAAAAAAAAAAGCAGGGCCGAAGTTAATCGTTGTGACCAAAAAGTTATGGAAAGAGCATTCTTTTTTATTTCTACCTCATGTAGTTTTAGTGGCGGAAAAAAGGGAGAGGAGATCAAATAATCTACTCTGTATTCACCCGTCACTAAATAGCAGGGTCGGACTCAACCGTTGGTCGGCCCTATACAAAACGGATTTTTCGGGACCAAATATAGGTAGGGATACAGATTTTAAGTGAAATTAAATATTTTGTATTAGAAAATAAATTCGTCTTTGCATTTATTCATTCTTTACTACGTACATACTACTTTACGAGCCTTGCGTGTAGCGAAGTCATACAGAATATCATACAAATTTTATTTCCTACGTAGATAACCAGAATAATAGCAAGAAATAAAAATTTTACAATCTATGTATATGAGAATAGTTGAACTCAAGTAATTCTTCATTAGTTTGAGGCTACAGAAGTTTCTATCACCAGATTTCACAATTAATGGTAGTGCATCGCTCGTAGGATAGGATTTTCCATTTTGAATAAAACCCCAAAATGAATTCTTTTTTCTACATATTTCAGGAATTATTTTTTTTGAGTTTAATAATTTTCAAAGATTTCCATGAATTTTTCTATATTTTGCAATTTCAGAAGATTTCAAGGAGCTCCTGGTAAATAAGGAGGATGTGGGAAATCTGTTATAAGTTATAAAACGGTTTAATTTAATAATTTACACGTAGAATTAGCGCGGGCTCTTTGAAAATGCGGGGCCCACAGCGGTTGCACCAGTTGCATTGTCCTAAAGCCGGCCCTGCAAAATAAGGGCGTATACTACGCATTGTGTCGAGTAGTAAATAAATGTTTAAACTTGATCCGGGAATTGATGTTGGAGATATAGGATTTACATAATCTCAGGTGAATAAACCCTTTATATTAAACCATATCTGTGAATACTGAAAGAATAATTTTCCTTATTGGTATCAAACAAAATAAATAAATACAGGTTATTAATTTACATATTTATATAATTGTTACCAGTTTCCAAGTCAAAAACGTATTCTTGTCAACACGGGGATTCCTCACCAATGCCGATAGTATTAATATCTATTTTCGTTCCATTTTTTTTTCAGTTTGAATCTTGTTATCTTATCAGTGGTGTATAACTGTTTGATTTTATTTTCAGAGTGTTTCATATTCATATATATGTATTTAGTTACGCTTCTAAACCTTTTTAAGTAATGATGGTTGTCTGTAATATTGTTATAACTCTGCCATGCACACAGCCATCCAAACTCGTGCAGAATGTACGCACTTTCAGATACTTCACTACGAAGGATGTCGACATTAGAAAGAGAAAAAAAGAACTTCCGCCCAGTCAGAACCGAGTTGAAGATGATGTGTGTAAATAAAAACACCTATTTCTCGTTGAGTTGCATTGGTGTCTGGAATGGAGTTATAGGCAACTCAACGAGAAGAGGTAGGATTCGATTTTAATTGTATCTTTGAAGCTATTACATCACATCTTAATTAAAGAGCTAAGAAGAGAGATTCAGTACTGAGGTTTCAAAACCCATCGGTAGCAGGGAAAAACTCACAGCTCGTCTCTGGCAAGCCCTGATCGATGAAGAAGATCCGGAAACCTACCAATTTGAAATTGAAACTGTGGTAGGTTAGGTCGTTTGCAAAATCAAGGAATGTATGGATGCATTAAATGAACAAATCAGCATGATGATGAGCATGATGTGGAACAAGATACATGAAATTGTATTGCAAATAGAAGGCCAAATAGACCAAATTGTGTCGCAAGCAAAAGGAGGAGTAGACTCGTTGATGAAAGAGCGGTTGCCTGTAGAATCGTTATTGAAGAAGCAGTTGCCTGGTCAGGACTGTGGCTGCACACACAGTGGTGATGGAGGTGCTGGGGATTGTAGCGTCTTTCTTGTCTGGCGGGGGTGACTTTCAAGATGCATCTATATCTCGTTGAGTTGCCTCCTTTACAATTTAAAAACATCTGATGTTATTTGTAGAGTGTTTCATAAAATTTCATATACATGTATATTGTTACAATAAGTTACAAAATGTTAAAGTAATGATGGATGTTATGCAAGGAAGAACTGAATGTGTACATATTTTAAATAAAGAAAATTAAGAAATCCAAAAGATTAAAAGGAGTACAGTTAGTAATTCAGATGGCTTAGAACAGTGATGTCCAACCTAATTCGACTTGCTTGTCATTTTAATTTCCGACACTCGTGTAACGGGTCACAAGACCGACAAAGTTAACAAAAAAAAAACCACCTAAAAGTGACCAAATTTGTGAAACTAGTACTTACATTAATTGATGGGATAATTAAAGGTTATGTTTTTTTTAAGTTACGTAAAATGGGTTCATTTCTCTACTTAAAAGGTGAAACAATGTAAATAGATTTACAATTGACTCAGTTTTCTTCCTCTCTTTGTGTTAAACATTCCTATTAATACCGCCATTATGTTTGATAAGATAGTTCACATGCTGTTGTTTAACAAAACAAAATAGCACACTTGCTTATATATGTTTATATATACTTCATAAAAAAAGTAAAGATCCGTTCTCTTTTCCAGGTACATTTTATATTTAAGTGTTAAAGGTTATAATATCAATTCATTAGAAAAAAAGTTAGAGCCCTAACGTAGGTAAAGTTACATTTTTCAACTTTTTTTTTGGATGGGGGGGGGTCTACACTTTTTATCAATGTCTCTTTGGGCTAGATGGAACCACGTCGCGGGCCAGATCTGGCTCTCGGGCCGTGTTTTTGGCATCACTGGCTTAAGAGAATGTTATGTACCAACTGTAAACACCGCTCCTACAATTAGGAAACTGGTAACAGGATCGCATATGGCTAGCTGATCACCGCCAAAAACGTACCATGACGACCTCGGGGACTAGCAATGACTTTTCTCCAGGAAACAGTACCAGGGGGAAAAAAATGCCAGGGAAGAAAACATCAGAAAGTGGACCGGTCTGTGATTGAAAGATATTGTTATAACTTTGCCATGCACACCGCGATCCAAGTGCAGAAGGTGCTCACTATTAGTGACAAGACTAAGTCGGATGTTGACATTAGAGGAGAGGACGTTTTCGCCCAAAGCCAGAGCTGATGTTGTGATCAAGACATGATTTTCTACATGTATTTGTAATGTCCTGTAAATAAACATATGTGCCTTGTTGAGTTGCCTTCCCTTCAGTTATTACAATATTCTAGGCAAAGCCAAAATCAGTGGAATGGAGTGAGACGGTCAACAGATCAAGTATATCAAGTATAGTGAAACGGTGAATGAGAAAAGATTAATGTGATAGGTGAAAATAAAAAGGTGAAGAAAAGGTGAAGGTGAAAACTTGAAGGTGAAAATGAAAAGGTGAAGGTGAAAAGATGAAAGTGAAAAGGTGAATGTGAAAATGTGAAGCTGAAAAATAAAAAGTGAAGGTGAAATGATGAAAATGAAAAGATGGAGGCGAAAACTGTGAAGGTGAAAATGTAAGATGAAATTGTAAAGGTGAAAAAGTGAAGGTGAATAGATGAACGTGAATAGGTGAATGTGAAAGAGGGAAAGAGAAAATGTAAAAATGAAAAGGTGAATGTGAAAATGTGAAATTGAAAATGCAAAGTGAAAAGGTGAAGATAAAATTGTGAAGGTGAAAAGGCGAAAGTGAAAAGTAAAGATAAAAAGGTGAAAGAGAAAAGGTGAAGGTGAAAAAGTGAAGGAGAAAAGTGAAGATAAAAAGGTGAATGTGGAAAGGTGAAAGTGAAAAGTGAATGTGGAAAGGTGAAGGTGAAAATTTGAAGGTAAAAAAGTGAGACGAAAAAAATTAAGGTGAAAAGGTGAAAGAGTAGGACTACATTTATATGTAGCACTTAAAAATGACCCTAAACAAAACCATCTCCTTGGAGTAAATTGGAAGCGTGGGGTGTTATAAAAAAATAAAATAATGTGATAATCTCTTTCTCTTAAAAATTATATCTACCTTAATAGTTTGTCTGAAAATCGTTGAAGTTTTTCAAAATCTTTTTTTAAAGAGTCAAAAAGTTCAAAAAAAACACGGGTGAATCGCAAACGTTACTTTTTGTCTCCATCATTTATATTGTAAGAATTGCAAGGTGCGCGAGAACATGCGAATAAAAATTGTTTCTATGTGGCTTTGTTAAACAAAAAAAAAATTTCGAAGTTACTGTTATTACTGTATTGTTTCATGTTGTAACATTTTTACTCCAAACCGAAAAATTCTTGATTTAGAGTATACATTCTAATTATAAGCCTACTGATCAATTCAAAACCTTCACAAAGCATCCCACGCCTTCCTGAGTTGGTTAGGCTAAAATATATTTTTTTTAAGTTTAAAGAACACCTGAAACACACACACACACACACTGGCGGATCCAGGGAAAGGGGCGATTCCCCCCCCCTCGGAAGACACCCCCTCCAAGAAAGGGGGGGGGGCGAACGCATTTAAGTAAAGAAATAACACAATTTGTATACGAATTTATTAGTTTTGTTAATAATTTATACTGATTATATTTCAACCTGTTTTTACATTTTTTTCGCCCACCACTAGTATGTTGGCCGATTTGGTGGGATGGGTATGTGGTGATGGCATCAATCCCCCCCCCCCTCAACATAAACTTTCGAGTCGTGGTGAGGTGCAATTTATTTGAATACGAAAACATTACGTTTTAAAACAGAATAGTTAGGGCTAGCTAGTTATCTCTCACACACACACAAAATACCATAGAAGTTATGCAAAGTCAGATGGGACCTGAGACTTTGGTATGACATACTCGGTGCGTAAAATGCAAAGGAAAAATCTAATAAGTTATATATGCTAGTCGACCGGCGGCATAATAGGCGCTGCAACATATGCGACCGCAGTGGGTCCAGAATTGTCATTGAACTCGTGCTAATTTTTTAGGTGTATAAATTATTAAATCAAGTTACATGAAGTTAATTCCTTTTTCCAGTCTATATTTATTTATGTCTATGCTATTTTGTGAATGAAAATAGTGAGGATTTCGATACACCATTTCCATTCACACCATGCTGCGCCATGGGATCTTCCCATTTACTTGTTATAAGTGAATTCATGAATAAAAAATAATATGAAGGTAGCTAAGGGTGGCTAATTGATCTCAATTTAGGCGATATTAAGAATAGAATTGCACTCATGTAACAATGCTTTAGTAAAACAAATTTGAATATTAATTTGATTAATGTCTTATCTTATCTTATATAATACAGACGTTACTTCAAAAACAAAGATGATTACGTCCTACGCGTCATGCATTCAGTCATGCATATTTACCAGTGACTTAAATTCTGCCAAGTCACTGGTTTTCCTGGCTA
>JADKLZ010022096.1:0-17425 GCA_021533235.1 Biomphalaria straminea | reverse complement strand
ATATATATATATATATATATATATATATATATATATATATATATAAAGTAGATTTACAAATAGAGATTACATCCTAGCCCTAACCTCCAACGGGAGAGTGAGTGTTCATACCAGAGACTATGGAGATGACAAAGTGATACCCCATGATCACCATTAGATAAAACAAAGTGAATTAGTATTTGAACATTTTAAATAGACTATGGGGATGAACTCAATGCTTTAGTGAAATCTGACAATACTAAATAGTAAATATTAATATAATCTTTATTACGGAACAATTTCTCATCTATAATTTTGGACTAAAACTTAAAATGCATTCAAAGCAACACAGGAAAACATTCATATTAATAACAGCATAGAAAATGTTAAGTTTTATTTTAAATATAATATAACATATTATAATTGATGTAAATAATATAAAGTCACTATTTACACTATAAAGGCATAGAACAAATTGTGCATGGATGAGACACTAATAAACATTAATTTGATAGCACATAAAAGCAGAGGAGGTAATAAATTGAATTAAAGCATAATTTAGCAAGGCTTTGGTGTTGTGACTACAATACTGATAATATACCACAGCCCCTCCCTTCTACAAAAACAAAAAGATAAAAACATTTAACTGAAACAACAAGAAGATCGAGGGGGGAAAAATGGAATATACAAAAAAAGAGGAAGAAATGACTGTACTGATCAACAAGTTTACCTAAATACAGAACAAGATACAAGTCAATTATGGTGATTCCACCTAAATAGTTCTTACAAAGTACATTACTTGGACCTGTATTAGAAATGATTGTTCTATTCATTAGTATCTGTTAGGTTTTCTGACTTTGCGACCATTTCTGGTAATGTAACATGGGTTACAGTGTTCAGGATGTATATCTGTGGGTGTAGGAGAAGTATGCTTCACCAATCTATTAGGTGACCATAGGTATTCAACCTGAGATTGGGAGGATTCTTCTTTGTTCCTACTGGGTTCTGTATTGCAGCTTGGTCACTAAGATTGTCTTGAGAAGGTCTGGATTTGAAAGAGCATTGGGGAAATGCATTTCTTTCAGATGCAGGTTCCATTAGAGCACAACAAGGCTCTAAATCTCAAATGTATCTACTGTGTCTGTGTTTTTGCCTCTAGGAATTGTTTTCCTTCTCAAGATGTTCACTGTAAAGAGAACAAAAATTGATCAAAACATTTTCATAGTCAGTGAAACACAAAACTTGGCAAAGCTTTTTTTAGGGGCTTAGTATAAAGAAAATATAAATTGATGTACACAGCATTGCTTACCATTTTATTCCCTACATCTCTTGATCAGTATTTTGGTTTACATTTCATCTTCATTTCGGTCTACATCTTCATCATGTCCGTCTACATCTTCATCATGCTGGTCTACATCATGTGGTCTATATCTTCATCATGTAGTTCTACGTCATCATGTAGGTCTACATCTTCATCATGCTCAGTGGCGTAGCATCCATGTCGCGAAGGGGTTCAATGAACCCGGGCCCACGACCATTTAGGGGCCCACACGCGATGGTGTAAACAACCATGGGAGTAGGGCCCGATTTACCGCTATACAACATAAACTCTAGTTTAGGGCCTATTAAGAAATATTTAGTAGTTACATAGCCTACAATATCTGGATTTATATGGGGCCCCATATCTCAAATAACAGAAGACCTATTGAACTCTAAAAATACGAGAATGCATGGCGCGTAGGGGTTTTATATCGCCTGGTCACATGTCTAATATCCAATTATGGCCTGACCTACACTTTAGTTATGTAAAAAAAAATGGTTCAAAAATAAAATTTTCTTAAAATATCTTAAACGTCATATCAAACTTTATATTAACATTTTAACATTAACCTGTGTTTTTACCTAATTCTAAACCCAAATATTATTTTCCTAGTCACCTTTTTCTAACCTTTAATCGTACGGATATTTTTCTATTGTATTAAAAAAAATTAAGACTATAGTATGAGAAATATTTCTCAATCTAACTGGTCTTCCCACTTCCGATTTTTTTTTGTTTAGATCTTTGAATTATAGTTCTATAACAAAACAAAGTCACAAATGTGACGTTACTTTCTCTCTGTCACACGCCGAGGATTGCTATTATTATGAACTTTATAACTCAAACTCAATGAAGAAAGAAACTCTATGTTTTCTTTAACAAACTTTAATACAGCTTCTACTTTCTTGAATAAACACTTACTCTACTTTAATATAAATAAAACTTCACTTATATAAACAACTTCTTATTAACAGACTACTATTATTTCTTTATAAAGAGAAGATAGAACAACGGACCATCGCTACATAAAACTACTACTATGCGAGGACCCCGACTAACTCCTTTTCCCTTTATTTATACTTTTCCAAATCGTATCAAATTGTTTACGCTGGATAGAGAACGGACTTGACCTGGCTTCTGCAACTATCGATAAGGTCACCTTAAGTTCGTTACAACAAACATGCATATTGAAGAAAATGTACATAAGCGTTAGTTCTCCACCACTTACTACGAATGTTTGTTTTTTTCTGCGGCGATCCTCAAAGTTTTAATCTAAATATGTGGGGTATCTTAACTTTTCAATGAACAAATCGGTTGTATTTGCATTGTAGTAAGAGCCTGTAAATTCATATTAGAATATTTTTCAAGTAAAACATTATTGAAAAGGTTCTTTTTTAATAGAAAGAATAATGAGCTGTAGATGTCAGGAGAATGCGTTTTTGCAGTGAAGAGTGAAGAAAACTCTTTTGGCGTCGGGGCTTCGCCCCGGGCCCCACCGTGAGTACTTTCAGATTTCGCCCAGACTACCTAGCTGTCATGAAAAAGGCTTCAACATGGCTGTTTTTTTTTTTTTCGAATAATTTAAATTTCGGTGGAAATCCTCAAAGCTGCGCAGCCACAGGAAATACTGTATTCCTCAGTAATCTTCGGACTCTTGTAAGACCAGTCTTATTATTATTATTAATCTAAATATGTGGGGTATCTTATCTTTTCAAGTAACTAATCGGTTGTATTTGCAATGTAGTAAGGGCCTGTAAATTTATATTAGAATATTTTTCAAAAAAAATATTCAAAGGTTCATTTTTTAATAGGATGAATACTGAGCTGTCAGAGGACTGCATTTCTGCAGTGTAGAATGCAAGAAAACGCTTTTTGGCTTCGGGGCTTTCCCCGGACCTCACTGGAAGGGCTTGCAGCGCTTTCCCAGACCTACTAGCTGTCAAGAGAAAGGTCTCAACGTGGCTTTTTTGTGTGTATGTGTTTGTTTTTAATTCTAATATATATATATATATATATATATATAGAGAGAGAGAGAGAGATAGATAGATAGATAGATAGATAGATAGATATAGATATAGATATATATAGATATATATACTGTAAGTGCGTTTATGCTTAGGGTTAGGTATTACTGGGCGTTGGATTTGGGAAACAATCGCCCCCTCTGCCACTCCAAAGTTCTAAGCTCTAGTGCCTTCAGGTAGGCCCTTATTGGTTCAACAAAAGCAGCTGCTTGCATATTATATTCACTGTGCTAAATGGTACTTAAACACGGTCTGAAATTGTTATTTTTTGTCAGCTGTGTTCGTTAACTTGAAAAGGAATGATTTTAGTAAATATACCGATATATACAAACTACTGAATTTCTTTGTCACACAAAATATTTGTCATATGGAGGGGGGGAGGGGCCCATCAGCACATTCTTGAACCCGGGCCCACGGGTACCTTGCTACGCCACTGATCATGCTGGTCTACATGTACATGTTGTCTACCTTTTCATCATGTTGGTCTACATAAGAATAAGAAAAGAAATAAGAAAAACTTTTGCCTTTTGCGAAAACAGAATGAAACCATCTAGTGGAGTTGCTGTGTGTAATGTTAACTGCCCATATGTTCTATTAAATCAAATTTTAGATAATTAAAGGACCTTGTTTCTTCACAACTGGCATCCACGACAAGACAACAAGACACAAATAAGTGAAAAGATATTTAGAATACAAACAACTAGACAGAATGTCTCCATTGGACGAGAGCCAGAACGAGTGCATTGACTCATATCTACTGAGGTTAGAGGACAAAGCAACAGCCTGCAACCTCCCTCAGTCAGAATGGGCAAGAAGCCTCATGGGTCGAATGAAAGGGAGAACCATGAATATCTGCATACAAATGAGAGAAGAGGAAAAAAAGAAGGAGGCTTTGCTAAGACAATTGGTGGCTCCACAAGTTACGAATACCGAAGGAGATTGAAAGAGTCGACACCTCTAGCGAACGACAATCCACTAATATTCGTCACCAACATGTCAATTTACTTCGATCGATGGTTAGACCTGTCAAAGGTGGATCACAAATATGAAACCCTCAGAGAACACATCATAATGGACGCTGTGATGGAAGCTTACAATAATAATGTGAAAACATAGGTCACGGATCGAGAGCCAAAGACTATCAGCAGCCTGATAGCACAACTAAGAAAGTATAAGGCTGTCCCCCTACATATTTATTTTATTATTAATCTATTATTTGTCATGTTTTAGTTTTCTTTCCTAATTCTAGAAATCCATTCACAATTGAAGGTACTTGTAAAGAAAAGAAGATTGAACATGTCTTTCCTTGTGTATTAAAGAAACATATGATTATGTGTTTACTATTTCATTGACCATATAAATATAGAGCTATTAGAAATGAAAAACCTTTCATAATACATTCACTGGTAATCCGCTTGATTTAAAAAAAAAAATAGGTCAGCCAAATACTATTTGGAGCTGAGTTTCTATATAATTCTACTCATAGTCCAGTGTGATGAAAATGAAAGATACGGAATTTATAAAAGTCAGTAAATGCATAGAAATTAAAGAACATTGTCACACTTGACTGCACACTCAGTCAAGATACTATTTGACACTAGCATTTTGAAGATTCAGGAAAGACCATAGAAAAATACATACAAAATTACATGACTGACCACCATACTAGATTGTTCCAAGAAAGTTCAAATATCAATGTGGCTTCTAAACAAATTTGTTTAGCAACAGAAGTCCTAAAAACTCTGCTAAATGTAGACCAAAGGGTGCCCATGTTTAAGAAATTGCTATGTTGGAAATGGCTTATTAGATACAAAATATACAGTAGACAGGCAGGGTTTGTTGGAGATCACAGCAGAGAATCAATTGCCAAAATACATTTAAACAAAGGTAAAAAAAATGTATGAAGGTATAAAGTCTCGACTACATGAAAATGAGTGACTATTGTACAGAGAGTACAGTAATATGATTTACATACCTCATGACAGAAGTCAGAAAAATACTTTATTAAAGGTATAAAAAAAAAAGAACTGCAAAAACTTGCAACTTTTTTTTTCTAATGTGCTGTTATTGTCTTCTCTGCTCTTTGCTTCATAAGGCAGAGAACAAAGAAAAGTAAGTCTGTTACTAAACACACTTTGTTGAAAATAATCTTTATATAGTCTGGATATTTTAGGTACTTGGAGACCCCAACATCATCATTTACTAAGGCTGTTTCATAAACTCATCTGTGACAACAACAGTAATCTCTGCATCAGACAAAAGTGGAACACAAGAAAAAGAAATGGGGCAACTATAGCAGGTCTAGGTGTATGTTTTTTTTTGTCATATCAGGAACAGGCAGAGGTATTCAGACAGCTGGGTTATGAAGTGCTGAGGTTTTGGAACTTTTTAAAATGCAGACCAGTTTACATATGAGGGTCAGTCAGTTAGTCAATCGCAGTTCAAGTCAGCTGTTGTATTCTTTCCAAAAATATAGTACAATTAAAAAATGTTGTTGCCCTGTAGACTGATTACAAAAGGATTAAACATACAATTGCAAGTTATTACTGCAGGTGTATATTGTTTACAACATTAATTTTTATTTTATTTTATAATAATTATAATATTTTCTTTTCCTATGGCATTTATCCTGAATCTATAGACACTGCCCACATCCTTATGAAACAAGCATCTCCTCTTGAATGTACCAATGTAATCCAACTTACACATTGCCACCACCCTTGTAAATCAAGCATTTCCTCTTGAATGTCCCAATCTAATTCACTTTACACACACACAAGCATTTTCTCTTGAATGCCCCAATCTAATTCACCTTACACACACACATGCATTTTCTCTTAAGTGCCTCAATCTAATTCACCTTACACACTGCCTCATCCTTGTGAACCAAGTATTTTCTCTTGAATGCCCTAATATAATTCACCTTAGGTAGACCCTACTACCACTACAACCCAACATAACCAACACAGAATGGCAGTGTGGAACAGTTGGGAAAATTCAACACACATTCTGCAAAAGTGCTTAGACCACAGCAGCAAAAAGCTAGCTAGAAAAAGAAGAAGAAGAGATCTAAAGAAGAGTAAATAAGTGACAATTATTAGAATTTCCAGCACTTACATGGAGTATGACTTGTAAAGAAATGAAACTTCACTCTTGGTATCAATGAGCAAAGGCAATCTCCATCTGCATCTGACAGCTGAACAACTTTGCTTGAGTTATTTTCATAGACTTTTGCCTAGTTCATCATCCAAGTATCTGAAGTTTGAAAAAAAAAGTTCCTAATGTTTATAGAAATATTTACTTAAATTGCTATTAGCTTCAACATTGTTCAAATATATATAGAAATTGGGATGTTTCACATTTAGCAATCATCAATTTGAGTGAGGGTTAAAGAATTTCCCAGACCTGTCGAGAAGGAAATTAGCAAGTCTGGGGTAGTCAAAAAGAATATGAGACACTGTTTCCTCTTCTTCCCCGCAGCGAGGGCACTGTAAGTCAAAATTTAGCCATAGCCATGAGAAATATGAGCCAACAATATGAGCTATAATAGCTTGCTCAGACAAGGACACTGGACAGCCTCCATGCTGGAAAGTGTGGTCAGGGAGCCTCCTGCGCTACCAGACTCCACAGGCTTTTTGGACTTGTCCCAACTACTTTTCCATTTCTATTTTTTGGGATTGCTGCCCATGAAAGCAATAATCGACTACAAGGTGGCCACACTTTTTCATTAGTGTAACTATAATAAAGAAAAGCCCTTGTACCTTAGAAAACTTATCATTCCCAAAGTTCCTAAAGAGCCCTGCACTCAACGGACTCAATAGTGGTGCCATGTTTCTCCCTCTAAAGCTAGGGTCTGGGGGCTTTTTCTGTTCATGGACCAAAGGTTTGGAACACACTCCCTATATCAGACCAACAACATGATACACTACATTCAAGAAGAAAATAAAGAACTACCTGTTTCAAACTTCTTTAGATAAGTTTTTTTATTTTAACTTTCATGTATATGTTTGTAATATTATTACAGCGCCTTGAGCCTAGATTTTGTTTGTTAACACCACTTTATAAATAAAAATTTTATTACTATGTTTATAGCCAGATAATAATGAAAACTCACAGCCTGCTCGTTGGGTAGTGTTTGCCCTCCCTGGTGGGCAAATTTAGCATAAAGAGATGTAAAAAATGATCCTTGTTTGGTGTGATAGCTTGCTTCAATACAAGTAAAAAGATATTTTTAAATTATATCAAAAAGTATCTTAATTACACTGATAATGAATAATTACAAGGTCAATGAAATTAGTTTAAATTTTAATTATTTCAAGATGTAAACAGAAAAAGTGATTTAAACTTGTTTAAGCAGCAATTCAAAATAATTATTTAAAAAAAAATTAGGCACCGGATGTTTAGGCACCCGGAAATTTAGGCACCCGGATATTTAGGCACCCGGAAATTTCGTACACGGGTTCCTCTTACCTCCTAGATGTTCAACAAGAACGGTTTTTGACAGAATCCTAACCTTGGGACCGCTATTCACGAAACAAATGTGGGCTTTCTATCAAACCTTTCTATTTTATTCGGTATTTCCCAAAATCTACTTAATATGAATAAATGATGATTGTCTTAAATTATCAGGAAATCTCTTTTACTGTCGCGTGTATTCGCGTGTAATTTCGTACACAGTTTCCTCTTACCTCCTAGATGCTTACCAATAATGTTTTTTTTTAACAGAAACATAACATTGGGACCGCTATTCATGAAAAAAAAAAACGTAGCTGGGGGGCAAATGAGTGTTTTTACATTAAAAATTAATAGTAAGTAAAATGCAGGGGCCCCCAAAGAGGTCAAGCTCCCCGGGCCCCCAAATGATGGAATATTCCTAGATACGCCCCTGCAGGCACCTCCATTCTTTTATGTTGTCCTTCCATCGCTTTCTCTGTCTGCCTCTTCGTCTTTTCCTTGGTACTGTTCCCTGGAGGAAGGTCTTTGCGAGCCCCGAAGATCTTGTTATATGGCCATAGACTTTAAGCTTGCGTTTTTTCACACTAGTTAGCAAATCATCATGGGGTCGAATCGCTGTCTCTAATCTTTTGGTTTGTGACCGGTCTTTGAATGTGATACTTAGGATCCTTCCCAATCTTTTCAATTCTATTGCTAGAATCCTCCTCTCTTTCTTTGCAGTCAGCGTCCAAGACTGGCAAGCATATAAAAATGTGACCATGACCAGGGAACCCATCAGTCTGATTTTGGTACCGAGGGCTAAGCCTTTGTCTTTCCATATTATTTTAAGTTTTGAAAGCGCTGCAGTGGACTGTGCTATTCGGGCCAGTACTTCAGGTTTCGTTCCCTCATCTGAGGCAATAGCTCCGAAGTATTTGAAGCTGCTAACACTTGTCAGTTTTCCATCTCCAATAGTTTTTTTTTCGACATTTATTTGCATGCCATATGCTGAGGCTGTCTTGTCAATGCGCATCACCAAGTCAGCTAGTTCTTCTTCTGTCCATGCTAGGCCATCGATGTCATCTGCCAAACGCAAGCTAGTAATTCAAGGTAACCATAGTAATTTGATTTTAATTCGCACTATTATTTTTTTAAAGATGCCCTTTAAAAAATCAGAACTATGGTGACACATACAATTGAACAGCAGAGCTTTTTCATTTTTGTATGTATTTAGTAGAGTCATCCTAATAAATATATCACCACTGTTAATAACTGTTATTTAACTAAATGTACATTGTGCACTATAGCTTGTTATACAAAAATTACATTTATAACAATTAAGTAAAAAGGGAACGTAAAAGGTAACAACTAAAATCTAATCTGGTCAAGAAAAACAAATGCTAATTTAAAGTGGCCATTATGTCTTAAGAGAATATATCAATAATAGTGCTTAACTTGAGAGGTCAAACTGCAAGAAAAGATACCAACAACTAAGATCTCAGGCTATAACTGTATTTGTTGAGATAATAAATGTCTAGAATCGATTCTAAGGCGATGTCATCTGTTCACCTTAATCATCTTATAAAAACATTTCGGAGTAAAAAAAGAAAGATTATCCTCCGACGCTGGTTCTAGGATCTTCTGCTCCACCTTTGAAAACAAGAGCTGATTCTGCACTACTGCTGGGAGTTAAGAGTTATGTACCCTTTGTCGTCTGACTCGGTCTGAGCCTAAAGCAGACGAGACATTTATGAAGCACAAAAGCTCCAACCTCATTGACTGGCGGGAAACTTCCTTCAAATACTAGACTGGTTTAGTTGTGTGCAGTTCTAAGTAATCCATGATCTTCTTGTACCTGGATAAATATTAATGTCCGACTTGGTCCAGTACCAATTCTTTATAAAATAACGAGCAAGGTCAATGCTGTTTAGAATTAATGAAACAGCGAGTGGTAATGCTGTAGTCTCTGGCCAACTAAAAACGTTACTCTGTAGGACCAATGCCAGATTTAATTAACTTCTGAAGTAGTATGCCATCATTAGCAGCAGCAATAAGCCGATAAATAATATCTCGTCTGACTAGGTCTGCACGAGCCCCATGGTCAACCATCATTAAAGCCGTTCGCTGAACTTCTACACTGGGGTACCAAGAGTCGAGCACTATAACCACACTTTTCTCGCAGGTCATCTTGACCTGAATCGGCGGCCACATAGCAGCTCAAGTTCACGTCAGCGCCGTATTCCAAGAGAGTACCCGCATAATTATATTGCACTGCAAAGTGCAGCGCTGTGAATCCATTGTTGTCTCTTCTGTTCACGTCTGCTCCATTTTCAATCAAACATTTGAGAACCGCTACACCAAGGCAATTCTGTACAGTTGCTGTTAAAGCCGTATATCCATCCTCATCCGTGTCTTCCAAATTGACTCCGTACTTTAGAAAGGTCAGTATAACAAGTAATACTTGTTCCTCCATCTCCTCGGGATTAAGTCTTTTGTCAAAAGCGGAACAAAGTTCGTGGAAATAATTCCGGGACAATGAGCTCATCAAAGGTGTTGTGTTTGTTTTGAAATTGAACTTTGCTTAATAAAAAGTTGATAACTTCAATGTTGACAGTAGTCAGTAAAGGAGTCTTGTTGTCGTGGACCCCGTCAATGTCTGCTCCTGCATCTAACAGAGCCTGGATAAGCTCAATGTCTCCCAACTTGACAGCTCGTATCAAAGTTTCGGGCAATTTCACTTCAGCACATTCCTTCAAGAGAAAGTTGGGCGTCTTTGTGTTCTTGCTCCTCAAAGCATTTAGAGACAGCGCACACAGGGTCTGGAGCAGCACCGCGGTCATAAAGGAAGCTGGCTGTACTTGTTAAAGACCTCAACAAAGCTAAGTCAAGAGCCGAACCTATGTAAGTCGCGCAGCCCAAGTGGTCAGTTTTATTCACCGGGGCTCTGTTATTGATTAAAAGTGGAATCATTTCGATGTGCTCTCCTTTAACAGAGGACACCAGATGATCGTGGCTTAGCTTAATGCCAAGATAATAAAGAATTTGAGCCAGTTCGTAGCTTCCAATGTCCAGCACGTCCTCCATACGTGACTTCCTACAGCACTGACATCCATTGATATTCATACCAAATTTGCATAAGTCTCGAACAACCTCAATGTCTGATGGAAGGATAGCGTCCCTTTGCTGACTCTGTTTTAGAACATAACAGAGGATGTCAGGCCGAAGATTCTGAGTTTCATTTCTTTGACATAATTTATACTTCAGCAACGCGATGCAGGTCTCAAAGTCATTTTCAACAGCTGCCAACTGCAAAGGATTTAAGTTGACCATTTTGGCACGATACAGCAAATCCAGCAGATTATCAAATCATATTCTAAATCGAAAGCATTGTCGTCTAAGTTTTTGCTAATGGAACAAACCCACATAATGGAGCCACTTTGTGCTCCTTCTGCTAATCGTTTGTTTGGGTTAGCTCCAACATTGACCAACAATTTGGCTTTCACGAGATTATCTGTTACAATCGCTGACATTAAAGCTGTGAATCCATGCTGGTTTTGTTCATCTAGATGTAAAAATTAGTCATTTAATAAACACTGAATCACTTCCCTTGACTTAGCCAGCATGAGAGCGGTATCGCTTAGGATATTGTTAACATTGACGTCAGCCCCAAGCCTCAAGAGTTTATCTACCGTGTCTGGAAACTCTTTCTAGGAGCAAATCAGAGGAGGAGTGTTTCCATAGTTGTCTCTGACTTCCAATCGGGTGCCATCTTGGGGGAGGAACTGGAGCAAATGGGCGTGGCGTAAATTACAAGCCTGAAAAACAGCCCAGTTCAGGGCGTGGTTAGAGAAATGTGTAGTTTTGTGATCACACAGTCTCATAAGTTTGTGAATCTCTGCAGAACAACCGGAAGTTATTGCTTAGTAAAAGATGACGTCATCAAGCTGAGCTTGAACGTTTATTTCCGCCATGTTTCTATCAAAAGCTGCGTCTGAAAAAATAAAACGATTTCGTGTTAATGATAGCTGAATTCTAATCATTTACAGATACAAATTATGTCTGTAAAGTTCCCGACACACTTGTCTATGGCTCTGAGAGATTGTTTTCAATAGGAGTCATCTGGGGAATCCTCTTAACACCTCCGCATTACCAACAAATAGCCACTATATAACTCTACTTGACAGTTTAAGGAGGTCCTTCTAGTCACACATGTTAATCAATGACTTAAATTGTGTCAAGTGATTGGTTGTCCTGGCTGACTCAGGCAACCCAAGCTCTAATAAATGGTTGTTTGTAAAATTTTTAACATGTTTCAGATGTTCCGTCAGAGTTGAAGATAATTACTTCCCAGTCCAAACCTCCCGCAGCAAGACGGGGGATGGGAGCGGGCAGTGTTTGAACCCTGAACCATCGATAAATCTGAACGACAGTCCAGCGCGCAAACAGCACGACCAGGCAGCCACTAAGAAATAATGAGTATTTGTACAAATATGTCCTAGCATATGGAACAAAGAATGTGCCTTTATCTTTGTATCTTTCTGGGTATTTCATTAGGTTTTGTTTTTGTATTTGAAGATGATGGTTCAGTGGTTTATGTATAATTGCTACTTTTTTTATAAGTCTTCTATCCTGAAGGCTTTCTAAATTTAGTGATTTTACTAAATGTGTTAGTCTAATCAAATGTGAATATGTGTTCGCTAGGTATTTAACTGCTCTACTTTGTGTCTGCTCTGTTTTCTTAATAAACGTCCACAGCATACGAATATGTTATGTATATGACCACCTGACGATATACACCACCCTTGTTGTTCCATTGATCCTATGACTTGTTGGCAAATGTAATATAGAGATGGGGGGGGCGGGGGCTGGATGTTCATAGATTACGTTTATCTAAATAAGTTTGTCAAATGGATAGCCAGGGCGAAAGAGCGCCGAACCAAAAAAAAAAAAATAATAAAAATAAATAAAAAGCTGAGAGAAGAATCTTCAACTAACCTCACCGGTGTCTGGATATTTAGGCACCGGATATTTCTTATGTACCCTAGTGAACATCATGATTCGGTTATTTTAAATCATTTTAAAAACACTACATAGCAGTGCCGGACTTAACCATTGTGGGGCCCTATGCGAAACGGATTCGCGGGGCCAAGTTTGATTAGGGAAGTGGATATGCTAATAAGTGAAAATTAAGATTTTTTATTAGAAAATAAATTCGTAAAAAAAAAAAAAAAAAAAAATAGCGGCGTATGCTACGCTGCCGGTCGACTAGTTCATTTATAAGTTACATCTTCTTCACTTCTCTCGACTAATTAGCTCCCCTACAAATTTGACCCTTCGTTCTTCTAGTGAATCTAGTCAGTAAAAACAAATGAGTAGATATTTACACTTGTAATTGGAGTTAATGTTCTGAAATCTGATATACCTAGTCCAATCGATCAATGCAAAAACTAGGCACTATATATTTATTTAAGGCTGTGTAACGCCAAACTTTCGTAAAAGGGAAATAACTGCTTCTTCTACAGCAACTCTTCCGCCCCTCCCGCCTTTTCCTCATTTCTTTGGTCCGTCACTCTAAATAAAAATCTTTGCTTTGCATTTGCCTCCTCCAATAGAACAATTCGATTGAGACCTCCTGTCACTAGAACGATTGTTTGAACTCCTCGTTGATTAAGTTATATGACAACAATAGAAACAATAGAAGGCAGTAGAAATTAATTCGCCGACTACGTTTTGTAGGCGCGGAGGCTGAGTGGTAAATCTTGCTATCCGAACCGGGGTCCGGGTTTCGAATCCTCGTGTAGGCTGTGATTTTTAATTTGGGAATCTTCGGTGACTCTGAGTCCACCCATCTCAAATTGGTACCTGACATTAGTTGGGGAAAAGTAAATGGAAGTTGGTTGTTGTACTGGCCACATGACACCATAGTTAACCAAAAACAGATGACCTTTAGGCCTACATCATCTGTCCTATAAATTACAAGGTCTAAAAGCGAAACCTTACTACGCTTTGTCCCCAAAGTACCTAGGTCATCCTGCCTCTTTGAAGACCAGGTCACCTGGTCACGTGACAAAAAAAAAATAAATAGAAAAAATATACAGGTAGTTTTCCCTTCCCAATAATAAAAAACTAATTTAATTAAATAGAATAAATTAGAAACTCAAATAATTAAATTGGAAATGTAATTGTAAATAAACATTCTACAATAAAATCTTGGAAACGGTTAGAGGAGGTGTCTCAAACCAACGTGTACGCACACTCGTATGCGTGGACGTATAGCAGAACAACTGGTCAAATACAGTCCTATCCTGGCTTTGGAATGTTGATCCCAACTGACCTCTTACCTTGGATTTAAAAAAACGATTATTAGCATACATTTAGATCGCTGCCTGGTCGCGCGGTGTGCGCTGGACTGTCGTTCGGACTTGTCAATGGTCACGCTTCAGAGTCTGCTAGCTCCCATCCCTCATTGTCTTGCGGGAGTCAGGTAGGAAGTAAATTAGTTTCAATTCTGGAGGAACATTCTCGAAACATGTTAAACATTAATGTCAAACATGTCACCCCCTTAAAAAAAAATAATACAAATAAATTACAAAGGTGGAAATGAAACGTGATTAATTAACTTTTCTTTAATTTTTAAAATGAAAACGTCTATCGTGGATTTTAAGCAGAGGATATTATAAAATTATAAATAATAAACAATTATTTAAAAAAAACAACAGACAAACACGGAGACGAACATAAGACTCGACTTTCATTACTAGGAAATTTAAAGAAGATATTAGTCATTAAATGGAGGTAAGCAACAGAGAGTTGGTGATATAGAGAGAAGAGAGAGTTAGAGAGAGAGAAAGAGAGTAAGAGAGAGAGAGGAAGAGAGAGTTAGAGAGAAAGAGAGAGTTAGAGAGAGGGGAAACTGGAAAGATTGCACAATTTGTTATCAACGGGTGGCTCTGCTCTTAGCTTCGTACTCTGGTTCGTAAGGGCTTTTATTATAAATTCATTTTCATTTCTTGAATGAAATAGGGGCAAGTCACTCAAGGTCAAGACTCTCACTCTTTTCATGTAACCACTTCGCCTAATAAGTAATACATATGTCTTAAAAAACAAAACACATCATTAATTATAGATGGATTGAACACATGTTTTTTTCTATCGGATCACTTATTTTAGAATGCGACGCGATAACCGTTCGTTGCCTTGTATACAAATACAACATATGATGTGTTAGTAAATGTGTAGAACTTAAGACCACATCACAGAAGATCTTTTCAAAGCAACGACAGAGTAAGCACTTATTTATGACATACGGCAACTCTACACATGTGTCGTTAGGTGACTTTATAGCTCAATACAGAAAAGAAAGATCGGTTCTTAAGTTATTGTTGAACCCCAATACAAGAGCTAATTAATACATTGATAGATAGGTACAAAACAACGAAATGTAAACGATTCTATTTTAAACAACATTAGTTGTTTATGAAATTTTATTAACTAGTCGACCGGCGGCATAGCATACGCCGCTATTTTGCAGGGCAGGCCTTAGGCACTGCAACATATGCGACCACAGTGGGTCCCGCATTTTCTTTTGACCCGTGCTAAATTTTAGGTGTATAAATTATTAAATCAAGTTGCATGAAGTGAATTCCTTTTTCCAGTCTATATTTATTTATGTCTATGCTATTTTGTGAATGAAAATAGTGCGGGTTTGGATACATCATTTTCATTCACACCTTGCTGCGCCATTGGATCCTCCCATTTACTTGTTATAAGTGAATTCATGAATAAAAAATACTACAACATATGCGACCACAGTGGGTCCCGAACTTTCTTTGGACCCGTGCTAATTTTTAGGTGTATAAATTATTAAATTGAACCATTTTATAACATATAACAGATTTCCCGCGGCCTCTTGATTTACCAGGAACCCCTCTGGAAATCTCCTGAAATGTTATTAAATGCCATGCCGCCGGTCGAAAAAGTCCTGAAAATTTCCGAACATTATTAAAATAGTTTTAAACTAAAAAAAAATTCATTTTGTGAATGAAAATAGTGCGGATTTTGGATATATTATTTCCCACTCTGACTTCAAACCCACGCTGCCTTGCGGTACTAAGGCTTCAGGAGACAACCTCGATGAAAAATCAGGAGTGAAGCCCCTTAGGCGTTGGGAGTATCAGCTACGGAATTCCCTCCGGCAGCTTCTGCAACTGAGTTGGTGCCAAATGTAATGCGTTGCGTTCCTTTGGATCACATCAGCAAGGTCGAGAGAGGGATCATGACGCATGGGCCACCCATGACCCCTTTATCTGAGGCCCAGGAATGCGCCCCGGAGAGGACACTCTGGTGCTGCTGCAAAGTGTATATATATTTCCCATTCACATCATGCTGCGCCATGGGATCTTCCCATTTGCTTGTTATAAGTAAAGTGAATGCGTGAATTCATGAATGAAAAATACTATGAATGAAGCTAAAAAATGGCTAATTGACCTTAATTTACGCGATATTAAGAATATAGCTGCACTCATGCAACAATGCTTTAGAAAAACAAATTTGAATGTTAATTTGATTAAATGGACTATAATTAGTATGTTCATGTGCTAAAGCATAAAACTATACTTGCGAAGAGAAGTTCTATAATCTTCTTAGAGTTGAATTCAAGTTTTAGATCTAGATCTAGATCTAGGAATAGAGAGATGAGTTACCTTTCGTAATCATGTCTAATGAACGAATGTGCGTAATTAAAGTACTTTCTAAAGTGAAACCTGAGAGTATACTCTATCTGTGTATTGTTGTTGTTCTAGTTTCAATAGTCTAACGACACAATAATGTGGAAATACTTTTAATATTATGACAATAATCTGAGATGAAGAGATAATTATATAAACACCACTTTCATTCACAAAATAGTGCGGATTGGGATGCACCAATTTCTATTCACACCGCGTGCGTGTGCCATGGGATCTTTCCAATTACTTGTTGCTCGTTTGACCTTGGTCTTTTGAGAAATATATAGATAGACTAGTCGACCGGCGGCATACCATACGCCGCTATTTTTCAAGGAAGGCCTTAGAGGCACTGCAACAAATGCGACCGCAGTTTGCCCCGCACTTTCTTTAGATACGTGCTTATTTTTAGATGTATAAATTATTAAATTAAACCATTTTATAACATATAATAGATTTCCCGCTGCCTCTTGATTTACCAGGAGCCCCTGGATAACTCCTGAAATGTTATTAAATATAGACCTACGAAAAAGTCCTGGAAATTATTGAAATCTGTTGTAAAGTAAAAGTAAAGTAATTTGTGATATTAATTAAAGTACTTCTAAAGTCAATTCTAAGAGAAGTATCTATCTGTGTAGTTTCAAGAGTCTTACGACACAATATAACCTCTTCCGCCTTCCACTTTTTTAACCTCCCTTCCATTCGCTACACAAATTCATAAGAGAGTTATATGAAACAAAAATTTGTGCATTGCAATTGTGTGTACTTTTTTATGTCTATAAATTGTGTTTAATCTCTAAGACTGAAGATCATGCAATTTTTAAATTTGTTATTATTTTTCATAATTCAATAGTAGATATTATATATAGATGTTTTCAAGTTACATGAAGTGACTTCCTTTTTCCAGTCTATATTTATTTATGTTTATGCTATTTTGTGAATGAAAA
>JADKLZ010022094.1:6620-21267 GCA_021533235.1 Biomphalaria straminea | reverse complement strand
CTAGACTAGACCGGTTCTACACACCGAATGACATTCAAATTAACGAAATAAAACACCTGGACGAGACATTGACTTACACAGACCACAAAGGAGTATTAGTTAAAATAGGGGGAGAGAATAAGGAGGTTAAAAAACAACGAAATTTTTGGAAATTTAACAAAAGTCTGCTTGAAGAACCGCAAATCCAAAAATCTATCGCAGACACGATCCAGAATTGCATAGGAGAAGAGGGAAACGAAGGGGAAATTATACAAATGTGGCCGGTACTCAAAGAGTCCATTAAACAACAAGTGATAGTTTTAGCAAAGATTAAAAGTAAAAAATTAAAAGACGAAGAGACAAGACTTAGAGACAGATTACAAACAACAACGAACGACATTGACAAAATAGAACTACAAGGACAGTTAGAAGACATATATAAGTATAAATATAAAGGGGCAGAAATCAGATGCAAGTACCCAAGTTTATCGGAATCACCAAACAAACTATATTTATCGGCAGAACAGAATGTACAGAAAGACAGGACAATTACAACAATAAAAGACACTGACGGAGAAGAAACACAAGACCACAAACGGATAAATGATATATTTTGCAAATTTTTTAGAGAAATATACAAGAAAGAACCGACAGCAGCAGACGCACAGAATTTTTTCTTAAACAATGTTAAAACAATAGTAGACGCAGACAAAGAAACCGCAGACAGACCCTTCACTCTAGCGGAACTGAGGGCTGCCCTAGACATGACCCAAAACGACAAATCCCCAGGTCCCGACGGTTTAACATACGAATTTTACAAAGCTTTCTTCCCCCAAATAGGACCGTTACTGATAAAACTATACACAGACATGTTAGGGAAAGGACAGACACCAAAAGACTTTAACCTCGCATACATTACTCTACTACCCAAAAAACCCGAAAATAACACCTCACCTAGCGACTTCAGACCAATTTCCCTATTAAACACAGACTACAAACTTATGACCAAAATGATTTTCCTAAGACTAAAACCCATAATCCCACTCCTAATAGGACAAGACCAATACTGCAGTAACCCTGACAAGAATATTGACGAACTAAACCACTTTTTAAGAGACATTATTTATTACTGCAAGGACAAGGACTTAAAGGCAGCCCTCATGTCCGTTGATCAAGAGAAAGCATTTGACAGAATTGACCACGACTACCTTTTTAAAGTACTACACAAAACTAACATAGACGAGACACTAACGAAATACATCAAATTAATCTACACAGATGCCGCAAGCCAACTGATCATAAACCAAAAACTTAGTGATAGGATCCCCATAAGAAGATCAGTCAGGCAAGGGTGTCCCCTATCCCCCTTCCTATACACCCTCTGCCTGGAACCCCTGTTAGAAAGTATAAGATTAGACTCAGAAATAGTAGGCATTAAAATCCCGGGCCCCACCCCCTTAGTTAAAATCAAAGCATATGCAGATGATACCACCCTGTTTCCCACCTCAGAAAAAGATGTTAAAAAGATGATAGAGAAATTTACACTATTTGGGAAGGCGAGCGGGTCCAAAATTAATTTTTCCAAATCTTCCATCATGTTCCTGGGGAGGTGGGAGGTCCCCCCAAACAAAACTCACGGGTTTAGAATAGAGACAGAAATAAAAATATGCGGCATCGTGTGGACCAGAGACCCGACACACTACGTGACGAAACAATGGGACGCTATTATTGACAAGACAAAAAACATTTTACAATTATTTCGACACACATCATCCACCATTTTTGGCAGAGCCATTTTAACCAACAGCTTAATTACACCCAAAGTCCTTTACCTGACCAACGCTGTAGAGCCACCTCCCAAATTCATAGACAAAATAAACAAAATAATTAGGAAATACATTTTCAGAAATACAATCACAAACATAAAACACAACACACTAATTCAAGACAAAAAAGACGGGGGGATTAGCCTACAAGACATAAATACAAAAATAAAAGTACAAAGGTTAAAATATTTAGGAAAAGTAGTTAGGTCCCCCGAAAAATTCCCCTTAACCTTGTACTATTTCGGCCTGAGGCTAAACAAAATTCTTCCCATCCAAAACAACTACCCCCATTTTTTCGGCACACACACTCACCCTTTCTACAGATCACTAGCTAGACATTTACAAAACAATGAACATTTAATACACCACACATCCAAAGACATCTACACAGCACTTAGAAACAAACTCAAAGAAAATTTAAAAATCAGAATAAAGTGGGGGAGAGAACTAGGAATAACAGTCAACACATATACAGACATATTCACGCACTTACACAACAAAAACATAACACCCAAAGCGAAGGAGGTGGCCTACAGGCTAACTTACAATATGACCCCAATTAAATTTAAGAAGAGAAATGTACACACATGTGCCTTATGTCATGCAGAGAATGGGGACAATGAAAATCATTTGTTCTTACAATGTAAAATGTTCGAGAATGTCAGAAGTACTATGAGAGACCTTTTGAATGCAAATTGTAAATGTAATGTTAATCTTAACTTAGCTATTGTTCTTAACAAGTTACCTATAAAATGTAAAAAGACTCATATATTTAATTTAATAATAGTTTCAGAATACAGAAGTCTAGTTTGGCGCAGTATAACTAAAGTTGTTCATGATAATATATCTGTACATCCCAATAAGTTAGACTTAATATTTAGGAAAACAATTGAACATAGAATAGATAATATCAGTTTTTAAAAGTGTTTAAATTAATGTACTTCATAAACCTACTAAACCCCAGCTCTGTTCTTTTTTTTACTTCACCGTGACATTAAATTTGTTATTAAGTAATATAGTAATTAATGTTTATGTGAGCACGTAAACGTGTAAGGACCCTTTTAACAGAAAATTACCCAAGAACTGTTTTTTTCTTGACGAGAAGTAACACCTCTACAAGACTAATTTGTTTTTTCCCTGGTTACGTTCCTTTGTACACGTGATCTAAGAGAAAAGAACTCTTTTACTTTTGAACTAACGTACGTACAAGGACAACGCTTGGAGAACTAGGATCTGTCCCAAGGGTGATTACAAGAATAAAACAATCGCCAGACAATTTGGACATATAATCTATTCCATAAAAACAATGAATTACAATAGTATTATTATTTTTATAGTATTATACTAAGTGAATGTTTAAAAAATTTTCCAACATTTCACTGACTCTAGAACCATGTTTGTTTATGCTATTGCATTGTATCCTTAACCTATCTATGTTACATATTTCCTATATCTACATTTAACGAAACTTAGAAAGAAAATTTGTTATATATCATACTGTCAAACATTATAAGCAAAACACGTACACCACAGTTATATATCACGAAACTAAGAACTGAAATATTACCACCCCACAACACTAACGTCAGAATGAAGACTTTTCAAAAATGAAGCAGAACTCCCCAAATTCTGACTCTAACAGACGGAATTGTCACCTTGGTGAGGAGGGAGTAGTGTCCCTGGTCTCAAGGGAGACAATGAAAAATTGTCAAAAAGGGAGAGCCAAAAATTTTAAATGACACCAATCTACAAACATATCAAAAGTATGAGAAAGTATGTTCGTGATATTCATCCCTTTATTCAAGTAGTATAATCTACAAACATATTGTTATCACTGGTGAAAAGATCCTAAAACTGTTTCTTGTACATCTGTTGCTTATTACTTGTTACTTATATGCATTCATTCTATTGACATGTTTTCCATTTAAATATATGTATTTATATTATTATTAACAGTACCAAATAATGTAAGCTTACTTATAGAAATAGAAATTTGTTTTAAAAAAAAAAAAAAAAATGAAAGCCCAAAAAGAGGCCAACAGCCCGAAAAAGAGGCAGAGCCCAAAAAAGAGGCAAAGAAAAGAGGCAAAAGCCCAAGGATCCCTAGGATGTAAACAGCTCGACAACTGATGTCCAAAGCTAAAAAGCTGAGGTTTCCTAAAAAGAAAAAAAAATCAACTCATAAAACAAGTGTGGCAGTTGCCTTGAACATCGGCTTTACAAGGCTAACGTTGAGAGATCAAAGCACGGAAGATGTATATTAGTTTTGTGTGGCCTGTCTGTCCGTCTGTCTGTCTGTCTGTCTGTCCGTCCGTTGAGAGATCAAAGCGGATCTGAAAGGGATCCGACTCCGACGGGGGCCGCCTCTGAGTTTGTGTATCACACAAACTCTCTTTGTAATCTTGTTTTTTATCTTAATAGTAACGATAACTAATACCGTTTGTCCAGCATCTTGCCTAACACGTGACATCAATACAAAACAGATCAGCCAGCGATAGTGGACCTCACTCACCAATCGTAAACAAACAACATTTAGTCACGTGATCATATAGATAAAACAATGGAAAAAACTGACACGTGACAGCCATCCTGTATTAAAAATTAGATCGTAAATTATATAGACGAGATAGAGCACCACGTGGCTAAATGTTGTTTGTTTACGATTGGTGAATGAGATGCATTCAGCAGATGAAGTGGAAATGTATTTGTTCCTAAAAACGGTTTAGCCAAACGTCCCTTAAATCAACGACACTTTTGGTCAAACTCGGAGTAGCAATCAACACACGTCGGTAATCTTTTTCTCTATCATACTTTGTTCTTTACGGCTGTACAGTGATGGTTTGGAGGTGCTGAAATCTAATCATTGCGGATACTGGATCGCTTAACACATTCTTTTTAGAAGGCTCAAAAGTTCCCCAAACTTAGCACAACTGAGCTTGGTGCCTTGAGAATAGTCTTGACGCGCTGCTATTTATGGGAAAAAAAGTTATAATTTACGTCGAAAAAAGATTATCAACATTACAAAAATATTTCTCAGGCTTCGGATGGAGTCCCTTAGATTTTTAGTTTATCTCATCAGTACCGGCCCTAGGCATAAAAGCAAACCAGGCAGCCGCCTAAGGGCCGCCATTTACTAGGGGTCTCACACAGGGCTCAAAGATTTCTTTTACAGAAAAAATTGTTGAGAAACATTGGAACAAATCTCAATCATAGTAGAACTCTATGTCTACTAGCCTAGCTCTAAAGCAGTGGCGTCAATAGGGGGGTGCGGGGTGCGGTCCGCACCGGGTGACACCCGATAGGGGGTGACACCCAAGTGTAAAAAGGCACTTTTCCGAAAAAAGATAAAAAATAACAACTTTAAAATGTGACAGAAGCAAAATTATAAAGCTTAGAAATGGTTTCATAAAATTATTCTGAAGTGGGAAAACATCAATAGCAAGATTTTCTTGTCTGATAAATAGTGGACATGTCCGTAACGAGAAACTCGAGAGAAGACTGAATAACATTTATCCAGTGGCGTAGCAAGGTACCCCTGGGCCCGGGTTCAAGAATTTGTGGATGGGCCCCCTTCCCCCCTCCCGTATGACAAATATTTGTGAGAAAGAAATCCAGTAGTTTATATGTATCAGTATATTTACTGTGGGGTATTCCAACCTTTACCTAACGATCTTGTTTGTTATTAGAGTGTTTTAAGGCCAACAACTTCTTTAAAAATGTGTAAATTATCATCAATTTTTTTTTTTTTTTTTTTTTTTTTCGAACTACAAAAAGTTTAAATAAGTTACATAAAAAATGTCTAAGACTAATGAAGAGTACAATACTAACGATTATAGAAACTACACATGTTCTGTTTTAATTGGTCTAATTGGTTTAATAAACATTTCGGCCAACTAATAATAACAATTAGTAAATTAAATTCCCGTGAAATTTTTATCCCCCCCCCCCCCCATAAATTGCTTTCTATCATTTTTGCGAAGAGGATTGCCTCTCCTTGATTTTTTTCTCGGGGTGCAATGTGATACTTTTGGCGCATGTGACATAGCTTTGCCACTCCTGTCCTAAATGATACTCTTTGCGGTGACCACTAAATGAAAGGTTGTTGCATGCTAAAGTTAAAACTAACATTAATTATGTGATGAGTTATTTTCAGTCAGTAATTGTCAAATTCTTCAACGTGCTCCTTGTTTACATCATCCACCGTTCTCAGTTGTTCATTCATTCATTCATTAAACTCCTATTGAGTGAGGGCTTGAGAGGCTTAAATCCTCTCTTGCAAAAGCCCTGAACAGAAACCCTGCTGTCTTGCGTAGTGCATAGGCGTCGCCATACAGGTCGAGAATTTTTGGTTTCCCAGACCTGTCGAGGCGGAGATCAGCAAGTCTGGGGCAGCCAAACAGAATATGAGGCACGGTTTCCTCTTCTTCCCCGCAGCGGGGGCACCGTAAATCGAAATTTGGCCATAACTGTGAAAAGTATGAGCTAACAGGACAGTGGCCTGTCCTGCACTGTGCTATAATAGCTTGCTCAGGCCTGGACAGACTCCACTACGGGGAAGTGCGGTCAGGGCGCCTCATGCGCTCCCAGACTCCACGGGCTTTTTGGGACTTGTCCCAGCACTCAAACCACTTTTCCACTTGTTTTTTTAATTGTAGCCAGGACATGATGGAAACTTACAGCAGTTGGTGGAATTTGCCCTCCCTGGTGTGCCAAGGTGTCTGCAATAGTGTTCCCAGTCACACCTATGCGACTTGGTACCCACTGCATTATCACAGGAATGCCATAGCGCTGCTTTATATTGTGTGAGGCCATGATGACAGTGTCGATATTGGTTGGCCATGGTCCAGGGCTTTGCAAAGCCTGTAGTACAGATTTTGAGTCAGTGACCACAACAATCTGTGTTGCCCTCAAATGTCTCTCGCCGAGTTGAGAATCAATGACCTTTAAGGCTTCACAGACTGCCATGGTCTCCGCATCAAAACTGCAAACACTACCACATGGTCCAAAGATTTTAACTGTGTAAGAGCCAAGAAAGTCGATGTAGTCCCCAAAGCCTGCTCTTCTCAGTTGTTCATGTTGGCTGTATATTTGGCAAGCTAGTTGTTGAACTGAAGTCATTAGTAGGCCTATCCTTTTTTTGTTTTGACGATTCATTTGGAAAGCTAACAACATTGATGCCTTCTCAGGATATAATCCCGAGACCATCCACACCATCCGAACGACTTTCCAGTGCACATACCACACAACAAAGCAGCCATTCAAGTGAAAGACACTATTCTATGATAAATGTAATTATCGATGTCTTTTTCAAATTTTTTTCTAAACTCCTTTGCAAATGATTCACTATAAGTAGCACAAAAAGAAAACATCTTTAACGTTTCCCTAAGTAACTAACATTATATGTTGGTTATTTTACTTGTTTAATATCTAATTTTAAATTTAAATCTAGATTTATGGAAAAATAAAAATAAAAAAAATAAATAAAAGCATAAAAAAGGTTATCATACTCTAAGTTTAATCAACATATCGGGAAAAAAAAGAATGAGAATATGGGACCCAAAACGTCACCAACAACGCACCGTCACCACATTACAATAAACCTGACGAAAGTTCCTATTATGACCCTAGGTGAAAACACGGGTTAATGTTTTGAAGTTAATATTAAGTTTGATATAACGTTTAGGATATTTAAAAGACATTTTTCAAGGTTTTAACCATTATTTACAAAATTGCATTGTAGGATAGGCCATAATTGATCATTAGTCATGGACCAAGCGATATGAGACCTTTGTGTGCCATATAGCGCCTTATTTAGAGTTAAAAAATGTCTTCAGCTAGTTGAGATATGGTGCCCCATATAAGTCCAGATAATTTATGTATGTAACTACTAAACATTTCTTGGAGGCCCTAAGCTAGAGCTTATGTTGTATAGAAGTAAATCCGGACCTGGCCCATGGTTGTCACACCATCGGGTGTGGGCCCCTAAATGGTCGTGGGCCCGGGTTCATTGAACCCCTTCGCGCCATGGATGCTACGCCACTGCATTTATCAGGCTTTCAAATTAGGAACATTTTGGCAGCCGGACTTTAGCTTCAAAAAATTTACAATTGACAGGGACGTCATTACTATGATTGACGTATAGATGGAAAACACAGGAACATCTTGCACTTATAGATTGCTTACTATCACATAGTTTCTAGCAAAGAATAAGTTGGTATATGGTGGCGAATTGAAGAAGACTTCATTAAATAATGATTTTTTTTTCTTGGGATTGTGAAAATATTATCCAAATATAAGCCAGTGCTGAAATAATAACTTTTACGATCGCAAATCAGCGATGAAAAAAAAGTTACTGTCCAAGCTTGTACAGAATATAGATAATTGTTTTAGCAAACCACTTAAGGGATATACTTATCAGAGATGAGAGACATAAAAGCTGCTAGGTACTCTGGTATCTTGTATTACAGCACACCTAACATAGATCTCTGAAGTTGTAAGATATATTAACAGTAGCAATGGTAATGTTGAAATGACAGAAATGTAGGATATTCTTCTTAATGTGGGTCAAATCTGGTGTATCAGTTCTGATAATTTAAAACGCCTGAAAAGAGATGGGCTTAACTTATCAATATGATGAGCTCAGGGACATGGCAATGCAGCTACAATGTCAAGGATTCATGAAGAAGTGCAGGCAGTAATAAATGAAGAACAGAAAAGAAACTTGAATGGCTGTGTACACCGTTTACTTACGCTATGTGCTCTAAATTCTTAATCGGAAAATATTTTCTAATTATATTTTCTTGGTTGTCTAGAAAAATAATTTTCTTTCTTTGCCGCTAATACTAATAGATGTTATAATATAATTAATGATAGCGTATTATATGAACAAATCGCTGGTGTGCTCATGGTGTTGCTGTTAGACCCATGAAAGAACGATTTTTTGAAAGTGTGACGGCGAAAATCTTTGCCGTCTCTCTGAAAATACAAACACTAGAGGCGCAGCACAAATATGATTGTCAGCTGTCTGTGAATACACGCATAACTTTCATTGCTTGACTTTCTTATTGGCAGATGTACTCAAAAAAGTAAACTAAACACAAAAGTACCTTCAAATTAAAGTGTTAATTATTTTCAAAGTTGTGGCTAAGCTCGAGCACTTAAACATTTACTCTACAGAATATGTGAAAAGTTAGCTCAAAATGTTAATAAGATAACTTTTCTCAAATCAAACTAGCATGTTAATGAAAAAGAAAAATACGTTCTAACAATATGAAAATATCAGGAACGTATTCTTAAGATTTACTATTCAAATAGAGAGCAAGAAGTTAATACTGAGTGCATCAATCTCTTTTATATTGGGCCTGACGGCAAGATATGTGAACAGAAATACTAAAACTAGAATACTAGAATGCAGCAAAGTTTTGAAACACGACAACGAATCTCTACCAGCCTTTGAATTAAACCTTTAACTGTTTCTTGCCAAATGCATGTTTACACGGCGTCATGTGAAAAGAAGCTTTGCAAAATTAAATTTAACTAACAACGTTCTCTCATTAAAACATCAACTAACAACGTTCTCTCATTAAAACATCAACTAACAACGTTCTCTCATTAAAACATCAACTAACAACGTTCTCTCATTAAAACATCAACTAACAACGTTCTGTTATTAAAACATTAACTAATATCGGTCTCTCATTAAAACATTAATTAACAACTATTAATAATTTTTGAAATCAAATCAATCAATTCTGTCCATTGAAAACGAATTCGCAAAATATATTGAGTTTAAAGTTATTTATAAGTTTTCTAATTTGAAATCCTGAAAAGGAAATTTAAATATTTATTTTCTAAAGTTATTGTAAACTTTTAAATGTTAAAAAAGTTCTTTAAAAATTTGTGTACCTATCAATATACTTTTCATTAAGTTGCATTTTTCATTGGTTGTCCTCATGAAACTACCACTATATGTGACTATAATGTTCAAAAGTTTCAATTAAGAGCTGTTTAATGTTTACTTGGGAAAGCATGCACAGTTGATTTTTATTTTTTTTCTAATTTAAAAATCGTAGATGTTAATGTATGTAATGATTAACGATAATATGCAAGCAATAAATGAACTGTATTATTGCGCAAAAAAAAAAGATATTGAAGAATAAGTGGAACGCTGGGAATGGGACACTCTTATTTTACCGCACCGGGTGACACCCACCCTAGTGACGCCACTGCTCTAAAGCAAACTATAGTTTGACATATATTCACAAATGTTTAGATCTAGCCTACTTATTAGAATACACATGTTACGAGACCACTGTTTTATCCTTTTGGTGAAATGTAACATTATTTCTAGTCTGGTTATCACGAATCATCCATGAAGCACATTCTTTTTATTGGCGCTTAGATTGAGCTGAAAAAACGGGTTTATGACATCTGTACAAAAATGTTTAATAAAATAACAGAACGCTAATTGAAAGCTACTGAAATTACGCTATTGAAATTTAACTATTTGTTTAGATATAGAAAAAGGAAGTTTCTTTTTTATTCATTGCGTACTTTCGGTCTTAAGTTGTTTTTTTTTTTCATTTAGGTTCACCCATTTCACCTTGCCTAGGACCTCCAGTTACCTATATTCGGCCATGATTGCATTATCTTTTGGTTTAAGATGAATGAAAAAAAAGAGATTCGGTGGCCTGAAATAGCAAAATGCTGTTCTGTATTAGACAACTAGCTTGAAATTTTATGAAGTCTTGGAAATCTGAAAAAGAGACAATAGATAACATGTACGTTGAGAGAGACAGAGGTTGGAAACATACGATGTAAAGCTCATTTCTTAATGTATCAGAGCGTGCCATTTTGTCAGCACAACGACCAACAGGTTTTACTTTCCCATGTAAATAAAGTATCCTGGGGCGTTGAGTGGACTCGAGGGGCGTCTGAACTCAAAGCAGGACGATATGGGGCAGCCGCTTTGGTTAGGTGATTGTTTTGAATACAATGTTTAGCCACATTATATTTGATCATTTATTATAAATTAAAAAAGAATGATATAATAATAGTTATAGTAATAATAAAAATAATAATAATAATCTTTATTACCCACTACCTAAATTTTACCCGGCTTTTCTCGGGTTTTTCTTTCTACAAATAGCATGCATTTAGTCCGTTTGAATAATTAATAATGACGTGAACAAAAAGATTATAATTTAAAAAATAAATGAATTCATCTAGTAATAAAAAAAAAGATAGATTGTCTATGAAAATTTTAACCTTTTATTTTGTTAGGTGATTTTACGTTTCTGTTCAGATCTGTTTCTCCCATTGTTAAAGAAACGTTATTCAGTGTAGTAAAGCTTCGCTTGAAACTGTGTTTAAGTAATCAGATCGAATGCCTGGTTCATATTATGCTGAAGTATCCCAACAGATAAAGTGAATCAGACCATCCGTACGATATGTACACAAAAGTCAAACTCTTTGTTCTGTTACATAACATACACATAAGCCTGAGCTGCTTCTCTAAGTGGATCTAAAGATATATTTTTAAAATGTATACCGGTATTCTTATTTAAAGTATAGTCAAACGTATATTTAAGAGAGTAAAATATTGAACTCTAAATGATCTAAATATAAAAATAACGCAAAATAGAGTTTATTCAATTTATTAGTCAAAAGCTAACATCTGTTTTTTAATTTTATTTAGAGCCGAAAGTTCATGATCTCAATACGCGTTGCCTTGGTGAATTCTGTAGGCGACAAAAAACAATAAAATATATTTTATAATCAAATCGAAGGCGTGAATGTAATTGTTAATATAACATTGTTTGTTTAATTTTATGTAGCTCTATATCTAAAATATAAACAATTTGAATGCCACAGTAGTTATTATAGTAAAAGACTATAAATACTGTGAGCTTGTGTGGACCTAGATACATTTAGGTGTAAGTTTTTTTACGTAGATACATCAGCCGTATTTCATTCATTTCATCATCATTCATTCTTTTCGTACGTCGTTATCAGGTCTAAATGCGCATAAGTAAATCTTAAATAAAAAAGTAAATTGAAAATAAAGATTTAAAATTAAACCAAACTGGTAACGGTAGGCTTAAATGCTTAAAAACACATTGGAAAGTAAATTGCATTATGTAAGTAGTTTATTAGTTCAATAATATCCTTTTATAATGCGCGATATTATGACCTCTGACGTTAACTTCATTCGTATCACTACGCGGCCTCTCTAACCATAGTGTGTTTACATAGCGGTATGCATGGCACATGAATGGGTGACAAAAAGTGATAACATATATTTTACAATCAAATCGAACGTGTGAATGATAATTTAGTTTTATGTACATACTAGCTAAATTTTACCCGGCTTTGCTCGGGCTTTTCATTCTACAAATAGCATGCATTTAGTCATTTTGAATAATCAATAATGACGTGAACAAAAAAGATGATAATTTAAAAAAATAAATCAATTCATCCACTGCTGTGTGTGAGAAAGAAGAGCCAAGTCGTCTGCAATGTGGAGGTCATCTAACTGTTTCCACAGTGTCAACTGTATACCGTTCTGCTTCTGGTCAGTTACTGTCTTCGTGATCCAATCTATGTCTAGTAGAAATCAGAAGGAAGAGAGTAAACAGCATTGTCTCACACCTGTTTGGACTTCAAATGCCTCTGTCAGTTGTCTGCCATGCACTACTCTGCAAGTCTCCCTTCATATGACATCTTGATGATGTTATTAATTTTTTCAGGCACTCCATTGTGTCTCAAAAGTCTCCAGAGGGTCTCTTTGTCCACACTGTCTAATGCCTTCTCATAGTCTATAAAACTGACGTAGAGAAGGGAGTTCCATTCCATGGACTGTTCCAAAATTATACGTAGTGTTGCTATCTGATCTGTGCATGATCTCTCCTTTCGAAAGCCGGCTTGTTGGTCACGGAGATGTGGGTCTACAGCATCTTTCATTCGGTTTAACAGAATGCGATTAAACACTTTCCCTGGAATAAACAGTAGTGTGATCCCTCGATAGTTAGAGCAGGAACTAAGATCGCCTTTCTTTTGGGAGTTTGATGAGGTAGCCCTCCTTCTATTCTGGTGGCACTTCTTTTTTCCCATATCTTTAGAAATATAAGAGTTCCAGCCTCCAAATGAGAAGAAAGTAGTTAATTAGATCTAGGTCATCAATGAAATCAAAGCTTTTAGATCTAATTTTAAAATAGTTATTGTTAATTAAAAGTATAGTCATGTATATAAGAGAGTATGCTATATGCGTAGGACGTAATCATCTTCTTTTTTGAAGTAACGTCTGTATTATATAAGAATTCTCATTAATTTAAATTAAAAAATAACACAAAATAGAGCTTAATTATTCAATTTATTGTTCAAAGGTCAACATCTGTTTTTATTTTTGTGTAGCTATGTAAGTTCATGACCCCTTGACGCGTCTCCTTGGTGACAAAAAAAGAAATATAATATAGTTTATAATTTAAGCAAACGCGTGAATGCAACTGTTAATATAACATTGTTAGTTTAATTCTGTTTAGATATAGATATTGATTCTAAAAAGAAAATTGAATGCCTTAGTAATCTATAACTAAAAACTTTAAGCTTGTGTTGACCTCGATCTAAATCTAAATCAGTATGTAGGTCAACAACATTCACGTTTTGTCAAGTGCGGGATGATGCATGAGAAGAAATGTTGTTAACACGTATGTAAATTAATGTGTAGCGATGTTGTCGAGAGGTATCACTACGATAAGTTCGTGACCTCAATACGCGTGTTAGCCGTGTAGGCGACAAAAAAAAAACAAGTACAATAGATCTAGCCTATATTTTAAAAGCAAATCGAACGCGTGAATGTAATTGTTTATGTAATATTGTTAGTTTAATTTTGTATAGCTCTTGAATCCTAACAATTTGAATGTCACAGCAATCTAAACTTGTGTGACACATTAGCATCGTAGATTTGACCTAGATCTAGATAAATAACCGTGTTTCGTACGTTGTTATCAGGTCTAAATGCGCATAAGTAAGTAAATCTGAAAGAAAAAAAAGGTAAATTAAAAATAAAGACTTAAAATTAAACCGAATCGGTAGTTGCAGGCTTAAATGTTGTGAAAAAAATACAATAAAAAGTAAATTGTATTATGTAAACAAGTACAATAGATCTAGCCTATATTTTAAAAGCAAATCGAACGCGTGAATGTAATTGTTTATGTAATATTGTTAGTTTAATTTTGTATAGCTCTTGAATCCTAACAATTTGAATGTCACAGCAATCTAAACTTGTGTGACACATTAGCATCGTAGATTTGACCTAGATCTAGATAAATAACCGTGTTTCGTACGTTGTTATCAGGTCTAAATGCGCATAAGTAAGTAAACCTGAAAGAAAAAAAAACTAAATTAAAAATAAAGACTTAAAATTAAACCAAATCGGTAGTTGCAGGCTTAAATGTTGTGAAAAAAATACAATAAAAAGTAAATTTTATTATGTAAATAGTTTATTACTTTAATAATATGCATTTATAATGCGCGATATTATAATTATGACCTATGACATTCATTTCATTTGTACCACTGCGCGACACATGTAGATCTAGGCCTAATAATGCCGTAAGTTACCGAAAAGTATGTCAAGACGATCAAAGCCTTTTACATTTTGAGCGAACGATTTTATGTACAAAAAGTTTTTTTTTTTTAGGGTCTTAAGTTTGTTTTAGGGCTACAATACATACACTACGGCCTAAGTTGGTATCCAAGGAACGTTTCTGCCAAGTTTAATGAAAATTGGTCACGCGGTTTTGATTTCTATTCGATACATACATACATACATACATACATAC
>JADKLZ010022090.1:14541-24971 GCA_021533235.1 Biomphalaria straminea | reverse complement strand
CCCCACTTTGCTTAACTAAGCAATGCGTGGTCGAGAGGCTTGAACTTGGCTACCTATGAAGGGGGCTCGAGGTTCGACACCCGACTCTAGCAGGGTTGTGCTTTCTGAGCGCCTAAAGACAGAACGGAAAAACCTTCTCCTAGATACCCCATCCCCACCCCCCACTGGTCCACTACTGAGATTGGACCAAAGCGCTCTGAGGATGCTATAAGCATGAAAATAGCGCTACATAAAAGCCATAGCTTATTTATTTCTAGATCTTTTTTCTCCAAGGCCAAACTACCTCCTTTGCGGTGTCTGGAAATTTAGGCACCCGATATTTAGGCACTCTGAAATTTTGGCACCCGGATAATTAGGCACTTTTTGACAAGGAGGACAAATAGCGACCTTAATTTTGATCATAGTTCAAAAGTTTTAACGTATATTTTAACTTTAGGCTATGGGCTATCAGTGACATTATCATAAATAGCCACTATAAAGAATCGTACAGCTTTTTCATGATGCAAAAGAAAAGCTGAAAAAAAAACAGGGATGGGGTGGAATTGTGGAATTTACAATCATGAAAAAGTGTGGGGAGAAAATACCGGTACTCCGGATTATTATTTGGTGCCCAAATATCCGGTGCCTAAATTTCCTAGATTCCTCCTTAGCACAGACTCTGAAGTCTACTCAAGCGTAATAAAATCAGTCCCCTCAATTCCTGAAATGTCAACGTTACATTTTCATCAGTGTTACACTTCTTGACCCTGTGAACTCTGATCCTTGCACTAATGTATGTATTGGTGTATTGTTTTTTTCTGTGACGTCATCATCGACTAGTTAGTGTATATACTAGAGATAACGAGAAATTGTAGATTGCAGTTACTTATCATTTTCCTTACTTAGCCCGATAACAGTTATAGATAGTATCACATGGTATTCAGTTACAATGTAGTTACATTCCTGTGTTTTCATTATCAAAACAAGAGGGCAACAAATTGGTGTCCTTCAGCATGGCTGTGTCCTGCACATCTTGTGGATTGAGACTCATTCTTGTTCTTATTCCCGCCTAATGTTTATGTAACATAGCGAAAAAGAAAATCATGAAAAAATCTACGGAGTCAAAAATGTAAAGATTCCTGAACAAAGATTTCTTCGATTCCAAGCAATTTACACGCCCGTCATTTTTTTTTCTTTGCAATATTTATCTTTTAGGTTAGCGGATTTCAATTTTATAGCCTCTTTAATATAATTCCCCACTGTGTGGTGACTGGTGGCTTCCTACCGTAAAATTAATTGCGCTCTACTGCCAACGTTTAAAATGTTAAAAAAGTCCAGTGGTTCTCAAACTTCGGGTTGCTACCTTTGTGAAATACTGATTATAAAAGGAGGTACTTTTCTATTAAGTTGCGACGAGCGTAAATTTTCAAGAAACTCTTCAAACAGTTAAATCTGACCCCTCAAATTATGAAGAAATGAATAAACTTAATTACATGGAACAGGTTTTGGACGGACTGTGTAGCTACCCCTACCTATCATCACCGGAAACCAAAACATATGGCGAGGTCACAGTGCCCCAAGGTGCCTGGGTGATGGTGTTACTTGACCAGATCATGATGGACCCCAAACACTTCCCACAGCCGGAACTGTTTGACCCAGAGAGATTTTCTGAACAGAAAGTCAGCTAGAGAGATTCCTTAAGCGTCCTTCCTTGCGGTAGCGGCCCCAGACTCTGTCTTGGGATGAGGTTAGCCAACTTGGAAAGTGGCTCTGATTCACGTGCTTAGGAAGATCAAAGTTGAGCCTAATGATAGGACCGAACCCAAACCCGACTAGAGACCAAAATTTTGTTTTCACGTCATTGTAGTCGTGGACAAGCCGATACAATTGGCCTTGACATTGAGAAACTAATGAGAGACTTTTATGTAGTACTTCTGTGCTCTCAAAATTTATAAGAGCATTGAATACATGAGTTACTTGTATACTGTTCCTTTGGAACAAAACAAGTGTTCGAAGATACGAATGTTGTATATCAGTGATGCCCAAAATACGGCCCGCGGGACAGATCCGGCTCGCTAGTTGAGTCCATCGGTCCCGCCGAGATGTTGGCACAAATTGTAGAAAATCACCCTCCAAAAAGAAAAAAAGGTTGAAAAATGTATTATCATCTTCGTTAGGATGTCAATGTTTCTCTAACGGATTTGTACCATGGCCTTTAGCATTAGTGCATTTACAAAATGAGACCCTGTGGAATCTACCAAGAGAAGTAAACGGATTTTTACTTTGTAGAAAATGATAATAAACCAACATATTTTATTTGTAAAGAAAGTGTGGTTGTTTAAAAAACAAACATTATATAAATGGATTATTTAAAAAAAATATGGCGGCATTCTTGGTTTGTTAAACTATGCCTAGAGATTGGAGGATAGATGGGAAAATTCACCAAAAAGAGACAAGAAAATGAGTCAGTGGTGAAGCTAGATACAATGTTGCTCACATTTTAAGTAGAGAAATGAAACCTTTTTCTGACGCTTAAAAGAAGATAAAATTCAAACATCCCTTTAATTAATGTAAGTACTAGATCCACAAGTTTCCATTTTTATCAAATAGTTTCAGGTACAATTTATATCATTTTTGTACCTTTCGTTCATGTGGCCCGCGACACGAGTGTTGGAAATTAAATTGGCCCGCAAGCCAAATTAGGTTGGGCATCACTGTCCGTATGTCATAATAATATTTAATAGCAGTCATCTTGTTACCTACGCAAGTATGTTTCAAATAGTTGTACATATCCCCTTGAATATCTAGAGTTAAGGTGGCATCAATTGAAACCACAGCTGCTTGATCAGTAAGACTTCTACGCTGCTACATACAGAATTTAACACGGAGCCCCCAAATCATGTTGTTGTTTTTAATGCCTTATAATATAATATATACAAACAAATAAAAGCATTTCATGAGAAATATGAGAGGCAACTGTTAAAAAGTAACTCACTTTGGTAGTAATTATTTATTCATGTTTATTAACGCTTATTATATACTTAATGTTCTTTAATAATTTTGTGTATATCCTGATGTTATTTTCTAATAACTGTGAAGTGTACAACTTCTGTGTTTACTGTGTAGTCTACTGACAGTGTAGTGTGTATATAGTGGGTCTATATATTCATTATAGACGGAAGAGTCACTACTGTCTTGTTACAGTATTCTTTCTAGTTAAGAAATGTAAATTTTATTTTAGTACACTAGGAATTACTTGTATAGAAAACGGAACATTAAAACGACTCATAATCCCCCCTCCCCCCTTCTATTTAAAGTAACTAATCAGCAAGTGTTAAAGAGCAGCAGTGTCTTATGTCGACAGAAGCCCCATGGGGCTTAGGAGTTGGACAGAAACTTTCAGATATAATAAAACTGTTCTCGTAAGGGTATACACATCAATTCATAACAAGACTTTCCACTAATAACATGAATTGAAGTAGATTTCAGGGATAACTTCATTCTACAGCTGGTGTGCAGACATACACTGAAGGGAAAAAAAAGAGGGAATAGACTATGAACTTATCCTCCACTGATTCTGATATTTATTTAGTACTTTGCGTATTTCATTTGTATTTACGGGGGCCGTTTCTAGACATAAGCGATCTAGGCATCAATAGGGCCCTGTAGAATTTATTATTTTGATATTACAAAAAATCTAAGACCTGCAGGTCCATATTTTAGAAGTAGTATGTTTTTCTTGGTGTTTCAATTACCAATAAGGTTAAAGATAATAAATGTTACAAATGAAGGACAGAATAGGAACCAGAAATCTTTGATTTGTACTTTGACAGAACATGTTAAGACTCATGTTGAATGTACTCGTTCCAATTATCTCCACTAGCAAATTGCATGATAGTAGGCCTGTGTTTGAAGTGTCAATTAGTCAATGTAGATTCTATTAATGTGTTTTATCAGCAGTAAAATACACCTTTCTCGACCCTCAATTTGACGGGTACTTGCTAGTATTCTGAAAATAAAGATTAAGGGAGAGAACTTTGCCCTACAGTCAACACATAGGGTGCCACTACTCGAGTTGAACATATTGTATTGGTGGAGCACAGAGAAAAGCTTCTACTGTGGGGCTGGGCTGTGTATGGACATTTATAGGTTAGAGTTCGATGCTTTGTTAATATCTTGCTATCAAATTGAAGTGATACTTTGTACTTCTGATGAGTCGCAGGGAATTTTATTTACTTTCTACTGTAAGTTTCTAATAGTCTACATTGAAATGTTTCATCTATAATGTTAATCTGATGTTCCACAATTAGGTCGTTAACGGTTCCTCTCTCCAATACTCTCTTGACCTTTGTAACCAAGTCAACACTTCTATGAGGCGGAGCTAACCCAGCTGTTCAAGTGACCTATTTAAAAAACCACCAAGGCGGAGATACCTATAATGTCATGTGACCTAAATAAACAGCTTTGAAACATTCTCCAATAAAGCAAAAACTAGATCTCATCAACTTGCTGTACTTCTTGAAAAAACAAAACAAAACAAAAAAAAAAACTAAATTTATAGCCGCAGACAATGGCAAGATTGAAATAGTTTTCATATAATAACGACTAAACCCCAGCTAATTGATGTGATCAGTGGTACTCCACTCTCTATGAAATGTAGGTCCCAAATTTCATCAGTGGAACATCTCTTGTACCTTGGCCTCTTTAGTATAAGCAGATGTATTTAGTAATCGGTAGTTACATCACCCTTAGGACCTACGGAGTTACATATAAGCTTGTAAGCTGTATATATATATACAGTGTTGATTCTTACTTAGTTGTGATTTGAAGCTAGACTTTAAGTAGGCCTAAACTTAAATACTTTTAAAATAGCTACATAATCTAACAGTTTTCTTTTTCTGCTTTCATTAAAGGATGTATATTTGTTAATAATGTTTATTTCCATTATATCTCTACTTTTTCTTAGAATTAATCTACGGCCTACTCAAGTTGGATCAATTAGTACCTGCTCAAGAGTAACTTAAGATGCCAGTGGAACTGAATGTGTCTTATGCCACGTGGGGCTTGATGTGCATCGCTGTCGTCTTTCCCTTCTGCTGGCTTATCAAGAGGAAGAGATCCTGGGAGTTCTACGGGGTCAAGGACGTGAGGTTCCCCGCAAAGGGATTCGTTGATTTCAGGTAAAGTTACAATATGTCTGCGACTCAATGAAGCGGTTTGTCATCTTCACGGCCGGTCCTAGGCCACTGCAACCTATGCGGTCGCAGTGGGCCCCGCGCTTTCATAGACCCCGCGCTAACTCTAGATGTAATTATTAAATTGCAAAATATTTACGAAAAATTCCATGAAATCTCCTGAATTTATTCAAATCTCCTGAAAACTCATAAAAATCTCATGAAAAATAGACAAATAGGTAGCAAAGTAAAAAAAAATGAAACACAATGGTGATGTTGTACTTAGTAAAGGATGAATAAAATTCAAAATCGATTTTTTTTCTAATTCAAAATCTTAATTTTCACTTATTATCATTTTCCCCACCCATACTAGGCCCCGCGCAATCAGTTTCGCATAGGGCCCCTCAATCGCCAGGACCGGCCCTTGTCATCTTTGAAGTAGACAAAAACATTACAATACATTATGGTTTTTACAATGAAATCTATAAAGGAACAAGGCTCATTTATTTATTTTGTGAAAAGTTTTTTTTTGTTTCGCATGATATGGAGCTTTTAGGTGTATATGATTTCGTAAAATTATATATTCTATTTTATATTTATTTGTTGGTAATCTTATTATGTTCATTTGGATTTTTTTTTAATTGAAATCATTTCCTTTAAGTTGACTTTGAAGTTTTAAATGAGCATATACTCCAATATTTGCTTATGGCGAATTTTAACGTTTGTATATTTTTGTCTGATGAATGTAAAACTTTGTATTGACTGCCAGCTTCTATAGTACTATGATCAGAAGCTCCAAAAACAGTCAATATTTTAATCTGACACTTGTTACACTAACAAACTAATTATTTTTCTTTTATTGAATGTGTTATACCTAGATATTTTGCTGACTTTTAATTGTTTGTTTCGTTGATACATTTAATTTTTCATTTGTAGCTTGACCATTGTGTGTATGTGTATTGTTTTAAAACAGCGCTGGTTGTGCCGAGGTCATCGCCCAGCATGGCGACACGGTAGGCGTGTCCGGCTTCCAAATGATGTTGATCACCCGAGACGTCGAACTTCTCAGACAGATACTGGTCAAAGACTTCAACAACTTCACAGACAGGGCTGTAAGCGCGGCAACTGTCTCACCTGTGCAGCACGGCCTTTTTTTTCTTGAGGGGAAAAACTGGCGTAGAATGAGGCACATCCTATCACCGTCGTTTACGTAAGAGAGTCATTGGCATTTTCTTTTTTTTTTTTTTTTTCTTAATTGGTTGGTGGATAATTGCTAACACAAAATACATTGTAAATTAAAAGAATTCTATTTTTTTAATAGTAATTGTAAATTTAAAAAAAAAAAAACTGAAAAAGAAACTTTGATCAAAATTACTTGTGATGTTAAGTAAAAGGGTTAATTTAAAAAAAAAGTAAACATCTATATCCACAATATTCCTCCAGTGTTCCACTGGCCTATTCCTCACAGATCTCTAATGTAATCTACTCTACGCCCGCATATATAAACAGAACCCATTAAATTGAATTCGTTTCTTTAACCTCACACCAAGTAACCTAGTGGTACCAACAAAAGGGAACATGAATTTTATTTTATATAGTCATTAACATTTGTGGCATTGTACATAAATACTCTACAATGTTTTCCCCTTGCAAGCTCTTGTGTGACTAAAGAGACCGATCCTTAATACACATCTGCGATCGCAGGTTGGGCATATGTAGTCACCAGGTGCCGTTGTATTTTCACCCTTCTTTCTGCTTCTGTTGTGTATGGAATCTGCAATCCAAGACCCCTCCTTAATATATTATATACCAAATGTATATAATGAAATATCACATACATTTATATTTTTTCCCAGTACAGGTAAACTAAAACACATGTGTCCGACCATTGACCAAGCCGCGAGGAGACTTACATCAGTTCTAGAAAGTCTGGCCAAGAAGGGTGAACTGATTCCGGTCAAGAAAATTACTGGTCAATATACGAGTGAGATCATCGCCCGGACAGGCTTTGGTCTGGAGACCCACTGCCTGGGCGAGGAAGACGATGAGTTCACACGGCTAACAAAAGGATTTCTCAAGATCCACAGTCCACTCATGAACGCAGTGATGATGACACTTATCTTTGTGCCTTCGTTTCATAGATTCCTGGCTAAGGTAGATGTAACAATTATTTATATTTGAGTGCCAGATATGAAAATGTTTTGATGATACGATGATTATGTTAATCAGACAACGCCTGATTTTATAATTAAGTGTAGTTTTCTATTTTAAACAATTACTGAATACTCATATACTATCATTATGCCGGAGATTCAAATGTAAACTCTCAATGCAAAACAACCAAGACAGCACCATAAGAAATACGAAGCTTTAATTCTGGAACTAGAGGTCACTAGAATACAAATATATATTTTACTTTCTTTGTTCAAGCTCATAACTACAACTGACATTCTGGCCTTTCAAAAGCATTTTATCATCGACCTGGTACTTTATTTAGAAATAATCAACCTCGCTCCTTTAATGGAATTAAAATGACCATTTCCAAGTACCCGTCGACAATTTACCATGACCTTACTATGCAGACACTTTCAGAAAACTAAACATAATTTTAATGAAACAGCTAATTGGTACCATCAGGCAGTAGGTTTAACTTAGGGTTTGAATAATGTCACATTATAGTTGTTATACATTTTTGGTAAGGTTGATGTTACATAAATTAAAACTCAAGGTAACATAACATTTGTCTAGGTTCAAAGTATCGATAAGTTTCTGTTTTATCCTAGGGTCAAAATAAGATCAACATAAAATCAAAGTAAATATAAGACAAAGTAAATTTTGTTTCTGTTGTTAACGGTCATTGACTTATAGCACCAAACTGCTGGTAGTCAACTTAACCGCTGCAAGCGTATTATAAAACACTAAATGACTTGTGAACCAAACTAATTGTAACTTTTGTTACAATATGAGATGAAATTAAAATAAAACTTATATTTTTAAAAACTCGAACTCTGAATGAAAAACACATCTTTACACTCTGGCATTCTCGAGTCGTCAGGCGTACGTAACACAGCTTATGAAATCGCCTCTTATCTTGCATCATTTATAGTTACTAGACTAACATTAAAATATTACTTTCTCTACAACTAACAATAAATACTCCCTTTCTTGCCATCACATTGGAAAAACACACACACACACACGCACACCATACGTTTCCTATCAGTGATAGACAAAGTTTTTTTTTTTTTGCTTGTAATGATTTGCGTAGCACTTATAAATCTGACACCGTTTAGTGTCTGTCAATTTTAGTGAGACACACCCGAGCCGTGTTGTTGAGATCGTAAATAGATGATCCTTACAATTTGGTCATATATCGATGTCGAAGTAATTATTTCAACAAAGAAAGGTCTAGTTTGTCCCCTTTGGTTAAGGAGTTAAGTAATGAGCAGTTAAAATGGTTTAGTTAGCCCTTAGATTTTTGCATTCACAGACACTTCGACTCGGAGTTTTCGACCACATGGATCTGAATGCCGACAAGTATTTTAAACACATTCTCAATACAACAGTCACAGAGAGACAAGACATGATGAGAAGAGGGGACAAAACTCCCAAAGACTTACTACAGAGTTTAATACAAGCTAAGGAGTTAAGGGATCATGATGCTGAAGCCTTGAAAGGTTAGATTTTTTTTTCTTCAAGGGTTATCTGGGTTTTTTTCTTCAAGGGTTATCTGGGTTTTTTTCTTCAAGGGTTATCTGGGTTTTTTTCTTCAAGGGTTAGCTTTTTTTTTGTTTGTTTGTTTGCTACAATATTAACTGCAATTAGAGAAAATTATTTTTTATATACTATTTGAACTCGTAATAATTATCTGTCCTGTTATTTCTTCTACATTGACAGATGTGGCTACAAGTGAGTCCTGGGATGACCTCCCGAAGAACATGTCCGAGGAAGAACTGATGGGTCAGTCAATGTTGATCCTTTTTGCAGGGTTTGAAACAACATCCACCACGTTACAGTTTTGTCTCTATCTCCTGGCCCAGCACCAGGACGTCCAGGTAAGAGATACATTACATCAGAACTACAGCTCTCAATTCTCGGACAACAGAAAATGTAATCACAAAAATTATTTTTTTTTTGTCGCTACTAAAAGTTGAACATATTTGACATCTATTTTTATATATCTATATTGCAAGTGGAAACAATTACAACTAATTAATACTTTTCTCTTTGAGTCTAAAATAAATCTAATTCTAATCCACGTCTAATAGATGTTAATGAGCATAATGAAATGACACATTTGTTAATCCATCCTAGGACAAATTCATATGTGTGCTTTTTCTATTTAGGGGGGCGCGGTGGTCGAATGGTTAAGCGCTTGGCTTCCAAACCTGAAGTCCTGGGTTCGAATCCCGGTGAAGACTGGGATTTTGAATTTCGGAATTTTTTGGGCGCCCCTGAGTCCACCCAACTCTAATGGGTATCTGCCTTTAGTTGGGGAAAGTAAAGACGGTTGGTTGTTGTGCTGGCCACATAACACCCTGCTCGTTAACCGTTGACCAAAGAAACAGATGACCTTAACATCATCTGCCCCATAGATCGCAAGGTCTGAAGGGGACACTTTACTTTACTTTACTTTTTCTATTTAAATCAATCATAGCATAAAACCGGTTTCCTGAATAAGAATTTATAAGATAGTAAGATTAGAGAAATTCAATTTCAACAGATACCATACTTTAGATTTCTTCCCATCCAGGAGAAAGTGTACCAAGAAATTCTGACACAGATCAAATCAGATACACCAACTCACGAAGAGCTCAACAAACTTATCTATATGGAACAGGTCGTGGACGAGACACTGAGACTGTATCCACCTATACCAATCATAACCAGAAAGGCTCTAGAGACTAAAACATATGGTGACGTCACTATACCTAAAGGCACTTGGATCATGGCGGTACTTGAACAGGTTATGAAGGACCCCAAACACTTTCCTGAACCCGACAAGTTTGACCCAGAGAGATTTTCTGAAGAGAATGTCAGCAAGAGAGATTCCTTAAGCTTCGTGCCCTTCGGTACTGGTCCCAGGCTTTGCATAGGAATGAGGTTGGCCTACTTGGAGCTGAAGATGGCGCTGGTCCATGTGCTTAGAAAGATCAAAGTTGAGCTTAATGACAAAACTGAGCCTAAACCTGACCAGAAACCGAAAATAACATTCCACGTCATCCTAGTGGCAGACAAACCCATAGAGTTGGCCTTGACCCTTAGAAATCAATGACA
>JADKLZ010022080.1:0-23177 GCA_021533235.1 Biomphalaria straminea | reverse complement strand
AAAATGAACAAAAAACTAACAAATGAACTTAGATACAAATAGGTGTGGATACATTGGACAGATGTGTAGAAAAACGAGAGGGAGAGAGAGAGAGAGAGAGAGAGTAGGAAAAAGAGAGACATGGAGAGACAGAGAGAGATACATTGTGAGAGAGAAGGAAAATGAGAAAGGCACACAGAAAGAGAGACAGAGAGAGAAAGAGAGACACACACAGATACAAGGAAAGACAAAGAGAGAGAGAGAGAGAGAGGCACAGAGAAATAGACAGTGAGAGAAAGAGACACACACACACAGATACAAGGAGAGACAAGAGAGAAAGAGTGGCACGGAGAAAGAGAGACAGAGAGAGAAAGAGAGACACACAGATACAAGGAGAGACAAAGAGAGAGACACAGAAAAAGAGAGACAGTGCGAGTAGGAAAAAGACGGACTTAGAGAAAGTCACAGAGAGAGACAGTGAGACAAAGAGAGAGAGAGAGAGAGAGAGAGAGAGAGAGAAAGAAAATAGTGACACATGGAGAGACAGTCAGTAGTAACACAAATTGACTATCACCATTTGGGAACCAAATAGAAGGATGAGACTTGCTGTGACTGCCGCTCAGTTGTTGACCGATTCATTGAGTCAAGTCAGGAGAGGAAAGATGGAATACATATGGATAAAGAGACGCACAAATAATAAGAGTTTCTAGGAAACTGACATCTTTCTAATCGATCGAGAGTAGTCTCAAGTGAATCTCATTTTCTTACTCAGATTAGAGTTTAACAGTCCTCATATTTTGTTGTGAAATGAGACATTAAAAAAATAATTCTTTCAATGTTCTTACCTATTAATGTCTACTATTGTCTAGTCTAGATTACAAAGAAATTGTTCTTTATTTTAGCTTAGAGAGAGACTTCAACAATAGTTCGAGGTGACTAGGGCGATCTCCACCACTCGAAAAAGGGCGAATAGTTATAGAGAAAATCAAACAATTTGTGTACACAATTATTTACTTTTCTTAATAATATATACAATATATACTAATTATTTATATTTTTATATCATGTAGCCTACTTCCCCCTGACAAGTTGGCCGAGTCTGTAATGTTGGACCGTGAAACTGCAATCCTGGATACAAACGTATGTGCCAGACTATAGCTCCTATCAAATAATGACAAATTGACATTAAAGTTGGGAGATTCAGGGTCAGGAGACAGTCGACTTTAGACATGCGTCCATCTATCATTATACGTTTTTTACGTACTGAAACACCATGAATTACCCCGTTGCCTAGCAACCACTCGGTGTGGGGTGGGCTAAGGTGGCCTCAAATGTTGTGAAAGGTGTCACATCGGTGTATTACAGCTCATTCAGCACTGGAAACTTTAAAAAAATTTGAAGAGTGAGCAATGAACAGAAAGTACGGGAAATCCCAAACCACTATAAATAACTGAAAAATGCTACTTAAGGTAGATAAAAATCTGGCAAAGGTTTCCAGAGCTCGGATATCGAACCGGTTTGGCCTCACTGGTAAATAATCGATACGGAATTGTATTCGAGCCTGTTGTATCACCAGCCGAGCAATAATACCCATTTAGAAACATCGAGAGGGCGGTAAAACATAGGATAAAGACCACATTAAAAAGACCACGTCAACACCAGGGCGAGATGACACGCCGAATGAAAAAAAAGCGTTGATTCGTAAAAAGGAAAGAGAGAGAGAGAGGGGGGGGGAATTGAATGATAGAATTTAATTGAGCTTTTTGAAAATCGATATCAAATTGAAAACTGCCTATTCCTAAAAGTACAGAATATTACACAACAGAAAATAACAAAAGAAAAGAAAAATACGAAAGATAAAATAAAGATAATAATAGAGATAACTGTTATAACATAAGAGAAAATAACAGAAAATACATTACAGAAAAAAATATTACAGAAAAAAACATTACAGAAGAAATATAACAGAACATAACTTAGAATACGTAACGAGAGGTAAGAGATAATAACATTTCATAGAGGACTCTTCGTCTAGCCAGAAGAGACAGACACTCCATGTCCAGTCAATTTTCTTATAGAAAACATATTGGGGAATTTTATGCCAAACGTTAATCACAGTAATCTGTTCTCTATCTCCACTTTGATATTTAACATCCCGTTTACGTTCTTTAAGCAATTAAATACAGTCAAAGAGAAAAGAAGAGAAAGCGATAAGAAAAAATGTGGTGGCGAAGTTAAAGAACCTCAGAAAATCATTAAAAAAATGAAAAGTAAAAAAATTGGGAGAGATTTTCCCCCCCACCCAAAAAAAAATGGTGACAAACTTAGTCAAGGACTCTATATTTAAAGATCATTGTTGCCAAGTAACTAATTAAAAAATAAGTTTTATGCTAAGATTAATAATTTGACCCAACAGTGCTGAAAAGTCCATATAAATTTATATATGGCTTGTTAAAATTCTTCGCTTATCAACATTTCTGTTTTACTAACACCAGATACACAAACAATTTTGCTATTTATGAATTAGCCTCCATTTCTGAAACTCTTCTTCAATGTTAACAAATTTAGAGGTTGATTCCAATGAGGACCGCAATGAAGAACACGTTTAAAATGATACTGTTGACTACCCTTGCCTCAATTCCCAAAACAGTTTTTATAATTTGACGTATCTGTCCCAGTTATTAGAACTTATACGGTATTCCTTAACTCCACACAAAACGTCACGTATATCCAGGCTGTTTAGATGGGGAAATTTAATTTCCTCTGTTATTTCCCAAACAAGGTCTGCAAGCAATAGTCTACTTTATAAAAGGTTGTGGAGGTCATTGGAATCTACCGGAAAATCCGCAGAGGCAGAGTGTATGGGTCCTTTTGTCTAGGAAGACAATGGATGCGCTCTGATGAGTCAATGGTTTTAATTCGTCTTGAGACGGGGCAGAATCTGGAGTGACTAATCAAGCCAATTCTGGAGCGGCAGAGCTTGCCACAATTAGTGCATGTATATGCATCAGTTTTAGTGCTAGCTATCGGGCAGCTTTCTTTTTTCTTTCTCTTGGCTAAGGCAGCTTCGTTTCTTTTGGCTTTTTGCTTTGTTTGCAGAAAACACAATTTATTCAAACGAAAGTGCCAACGATCTAGGCACGCGCAGTTCCTGGTAAAAAAAAACAAATGTCAGAGAATAATTGAAACCATTTGTTTCATGATGTGAGAATGTAGTGCTACATGACGGAATTCAGTTTGAAATGCACAAACTTTACATTAATCACATTAATCTTACATTTCTTAAAATTTCATTTTTTTAAAAATCTCGATTTCATTCTCTTACCCCAAAAAAAAATAAAAAAAATTCAGTTTAAGAGATCTAAAAGGGAAGGACGGACGGACGGACAGACCACATAAAACTATAGCGTCTATTCCCCTTTAAGGGGCCATTAAAAATAAATAAATATTCTGTTAATAACTGATTTTTGTAGCCACTTTCAAATAAGTTGCCCTTTCAGACCGTACGATCTGTAGGGCAGATGCTTGTGGCACAAGGTCAACGAGGGTGTCATGTGGCCAGAACAACGAACAACCGCCTTTACTTTTCACCAAATAACGTTGGGTACTCAATACAACTGGTTAAAGGCGCCCTAAAAATCCCGAAATGAAAAATCTCAGTGAGAGCAAAGAAGAAGCAGAAGAAGAAAAAATGTCTTCGCCAGAATTCGTACCCGGGAATTTTGATTCTGTAGTGAAAAAAAAAAGTGAAAAAACCCAACTTAGTCTTTTTAAAATACACAGCTTTCAACACTTCCTCTATTCTGTACACCAGAGACACCATAAAAAAAAAGCCATTTATAGTTATCCTATCCGCCATAGATATGAATTTTCAATAACAAACACATACTATGTCATTATTTAGTAGGTTGGATTCTGGGTGTTATGAAATAATATTTAACGGGTTTGATCCTCTGCTGGTGTTTAAACACAGCGCTCTACTTAGCACCGCCACGCGCTCCCACGAACTGATGCTTCGCCTCGCTCACGTTACATGTACTCTGGGTGACCTGATTTCGTACATGCCTATCATTTCAAGACCTTCTTTTACTCTATGACCTCCCAGACCCGCAACGTTAGACTTTTTCCCCACGTGAGTAGACGCTCAAACATCCAGTGGTTCTCACAAGTTTTTAAAATGCAGAACCTTATCTGAAATTTGACCCTCTCTCGGTGTGTGCATGACGTGTTGAGAAATAATTTTACAGCCGTCAAGAGATCATCATCATCAACGTCTTAATCACCATCATAATCCCCATCATCATAATCATTACCATCATCATTACCATCATCACCTTCATCTTAATCACCACCACCACCATCATCTCCACCATCTTCATCGTCGTCATCATCACCATCATGACCATAATCATTACAATCATTATCATCAACAACATCTTTACCACCATCATCATCATCATCGCCACCTTCATCACCATCATCATTTCAAACTCTACTGAAGGCTTAAGAGGATCTACAAAAAAAACAACCTGAGTTGGCTTTCCAGACTAGTCCAAACAGAATTCAACAAGTCTGGTACAGTCCTCTTTCTTTTCACAGCTGGGCACCGGTCAGTCGAAATTTGTCCTGAGCCGTGCTAAATATGAACCATCAGTACAATGGTCCGTTCTGCAAAGCGCTGTAATAGCTGGTACACTTTTTAATAGGGACCTGCGAATCAGGAATTTTTTTTCGAATCCAATATAGAATCGAATATCAGAAAATATTCGAATTTCGAATCGAATTCGAATCGAATATTCTTGAAAAAACTTGACAACCAACAAGTGTAAAATAAAACCTCTAATTCAAAATTTTTATTATACTATATTTATTTAATACTGAAGCACAAAAAGTTAGCAATAATTAAATTGCAAAGAAGGCCTTTTAAAAAAGTAGATCTTCATTTATTTTGGCCCAAATCTAAGTTTGAGCATTATTTTCGAGAGATTGTGACGATGGTCAGTAATAATTTGTCCTCCAACTGAATTAACCCTTTCTGAAGAACAATTTGTTTGCCTGAATTGCAAGCAAATTCCTAGCTGCTCTGGCCAAAAGTGGAAAAATATTAATATTTTCTTTCCAAAACTGAAGAGGATCACTGTTTTGATTTACAACTGCTTGCTTTGAATACAAACTGACTTCATCCTTAATTTGCTCAGAAATGGTGGAAATTTTGTTGATTCTGGTATCTCCTTGAGCATCATGCACTTTCTTGAACATTGAATCCATAAGGCTTCCTCTATTCCTGTTTTGAACAAGACTTTCACGTGGCAATTCATCAGAATTTTTGCCAATTTTGCTTTTTGGAAAAAATTCGAAGATTCGAAAATTTAAAAATAATTTCGAATCGAATTCGAATATTCTTTTTATATTCGAATTCGAATCGAATATCGAATATTCGCAGGTCCCACCAAATTATTTTTAAAGTCATCAACAACATTGTTAAATGCACGAGTAAAGAAACGTGACAATAAAAGGTTAAAGAACTCTAATATAGACCTAAGTGTCTCCATGTCCACAGGGGCGGACTGGGTGTCAAAATTGGCCCGGACATTTCTATCTAATCAGGCCCATAAATTGATTATCACTTGATGGGCATCCAATTATAGGCAAGCCTGTCCTCAAAATCGTTATGATGAGTTTGAGTATTGATAACTGTACACATGCATACAATGAGCTCTATATTTCTATAAGAAATATAGGACTTCTGTTGTTTTTAAATCGCTAAGTGTTTAGGCCATAAAAGGATGAAGCCTACTAGTAACACTATCTACTACTCTACGGATGTAGGCTATTACATTATTTCTGAAAATAAGTGAGATCAAATAAGTATTGGCGCCGCTTTTATAAGAGAATATTATAAATCCTTTGACAATTTAACACACAGTGGCATCCATCCGGCATTCGCCCAAATGCCCATATAGCCAGTCCGCCCCTGCATGTCCATTAAAGTCAGTTATTCTGAGAAATCAACATTTGACATATATTACTAAAACATTGCGTGAATGTTCCATAGATCCTTGAGGAGGTAGTAGAATATTTTAGAACCTTCGCCCTTGCCCACGAAGCTACTTCTTTTTTTTTTAAAGTCTGAATCTACAGCGAGGATCACCTGTCGGAGGATTTTGGACAAGATCTAGGTTATGCGATATTTCGATCTAGATCCAAGACATTATTAAACACCATTGCTGTTTGACAAGTTTTCATGACGTTTGAAATAAGTAACCTTTGACCTCGATAGAAGCCATTTGTCAAAACCACCAACTACCTTATTGTGCTTTTTTTTTTTTAGATCCAAGTGAAAAAATACGTGTAACTAGTGGACACAGTTTGTTTAAGGGTTAAAACATTGCCTACGAAGCAAGGAAGTATTTAGTTCCTTGTGATTTAGTCTTAAATCCAAAGGTTTCTGTGGAATATAATTTTAGAGCTATTGCGAAAATGAAAAAGTCTTTTTTTTCCCTTATAGAATTAACCCGGGCAAGGCGAGTAATCTAATCTATGATGTATCGGTCTACGCTATAATTTCTATGACATGCCGTTTGACCAATTCAAAGACTAATTTCTGGTAAAATAGATAAATCAATAAAAAAAATGGAGGCTAATCTATTTTAGAATTGGGGAAGTAGAGCGCTGTCAAGACAAAAAAAAAGAACGTGAATATTTTTCTACCCAGCTTAAAGGGATGGCTGCCATGTTGTGTGGTATGCGCTCTGGACTGTCGTCTAGCTGGTCCCGGGTTCGAGTCCCGTCAAGCGCCATTCCCCGACGTCCTGTGATTAATGCAATAATCTTCAAATCCGAAGGAACATTCGAAACACTTGTGACTGATTTGAATTAGTGGGAAGCGTGGTCGAGAGGCTAAGTGCGGCTTGAGCTTGGCTTGCTTGGCTACCTAGAAGGAGGCTCGAGGTTCGACACCCGACTCGCGCAGAGCTGTGTTTACTGAGCGCCCAAAGGCAGCACGGAAAACCAGCTCCTAGATACCCCCTCCCCCCCACTGGTCCACAAATGAGATTGGACCAAAGCGCTCTGAGCATGCTATAAGCATGAAATTAGCGCTATATAAAAGCAATAATAATATAAAAGCAATAATAATAATTATGCATTAATATAAAATAGAAATCAAGTCATTTAAAGACATTGCTTGTAAAGGATGTGCACTCCCTGATAGTCAGTTCAGTTCGACAGAAAGGAAGGCGTACATGTGTGTGTTTGTCCCATCATTAGAGAATAAGAAATGTACTTCACCTAATCTAAATTTTATTTCATTATTTATCCTAAATTTTTAATGTCTAATCGAACTGCGCATTGATTCAATGAAGCAATTTATTAATTGACAGGCAGTCAAAAAATAAAAATCATTGACATCAAACTCTCGCCCTTTGATGAAAAAAAAAAATCAAAGCCTGAAGATCAATATGCGTCAACTTGACTTCTCTCCCCACTGTGTTTACCGTCAGACATAGAGATTCTGCTGTAAGGGCCAAGCACGTTAAAATTGAAGTCTGCATTGCTTTAATAGTTCTTTCTTTTATTGATTCTCAACCCCCAGACAGACGCCATCTTATTCATCCATGGGGATATTACATCGAAAATGTGTATTATTAAATCTTTAAGTAGCAGCTATAAGTAGAAGCAAACAGATCAAAACACACATCATGAAACTGAGGATAGAGCAAATTACTGAGGACAGCAGCAAACAAAATATATCATTTGACACAAAAGGGTTACCATACAATATGCGCTCAGCAGTATCAGAACTACAATATATATATATAATATATATAGATTTATATGTACACACACTATTCCTTTGGCTATTTACAATAGGACTCAGACACTGTACGGAGTTTCAAACTAACCATTTAAACATTTTTCTCCACTTCATTAACATTTCATGATTTAATTGGCCGACAGATTGGTGTAGAAATAATGCCGGCCTTGTGCACAGGGAAACACACATCAGATGACCCGTCCTTTAAGTATCCGAACAAGAGACAGAACACGATCCATCTAATCCAATGTTCTTTTTACATTCTCACAAGATATCCAGGAATATTTTTGTAGTCCAATTTTTGTACGTCACAAAAAAATGATATCCAGTAGTCACAGGTCACTTAGCAACGACACTAGGATATTTAGAATATACAAATTTAATAATAAATTTTTTTAAAAATATTCACAATCCCTAAAAGCTATTTCAAGTTTCTAGAAAACGTAAACACATCTTTGTCATGTACAAATTTTCTAGATCAGCGGGAATCTAAATATTTTACAGTTTTACTCTTTCATTATTGCCGTTTGATATGACGATCTCATTTCTAAAACATAATGAATAATTAAACGAAACACGAGATTCCCACGGTTTTAATATCTAGAGCAGTATGCACTGCAAAACCTACAGTGACTATATGCGACAACCAACGAACAAACAGTAGCGTATGTCCAAGCAGCTGATGACCGGAGATAAACCAAACATGGCCGATACTGGCTAGGTTTATGTGATCAGGTGATGAAGTCAACAAAAATCGAAGCGTCTACAACAGAGACAAAAAAAATAGTAGCAGAAACATGTTGAGAGAGTGAAGAACAGGGGCAGGAAACTAACAACTCACTTGGAACTAGGGAGGACAACACTACACGGAAATATTCCAAAGTCTAAAAACCGAAACACAGCACAAAGCACAGGCAGCAAGTTTGTTTGGAAAAAATAACGAGGGATAAATCGAACGGTGAAACCTCATCCGGTAGAACTGTCCGCGGACGTTCCACAAGTCTTCAAGTAAAGTAGACAGAAAATGAATCGAGGAGGAGGCGAGAGAAAAAAAAAAGAAGGGGGGGGGGGGAAGGAGGCCGCGGGGGGGGCCGACAAAGGGGGGGGAAAAAAAGAATTCAGCAACCTTTTGCAGACAAATGGAGATATCACACAGGCAAATAAATTATGCCAGTACACGTAACGGTCGTACTCAGGGCAAAGCTGCGAGAATCGATGCCGCGCTGCCAGACGAGAGCAGGGCCCGAGCTTCGCTGTTCGTCTGCTCCCGGCCTGACCGGGATTAGTCGAGGGAACTCATCGTAACAGACGAAACGAACGAACACAGGCTCAGCACGATGGGGCGGAAAAAAAAAGGAAAGAGAATTGTGGGATGGGGGGGGGGCGGTCAGGTCGAACCAGCACAAGAAAAGGAAGTATGAAAAAAATAACAGAGCGTGAGAGTGTGCACGAGAGATAGATACGTAGAGAGAGAGAGAGAGACAGAGAGAGAAGAAAGTCACCTCTCGACTTATTCTTGCTTGTGCTCTCAGTAACAGAGAAGTTCCAGTCTCTTTCAGTCTGACGTCAATATTCATAAAGAAAAAAAAAACGCCTTTGAGAAAGTAGGTGGCAACAGGCTCAATCTGCGCATGCGCGGAAGAAGAATTCTTTAAAAACAGACATTCATTCATAAGATCAAGAAAAAAAACGGGGGGGGGGGGGGGTGAAGAGAAAGGCTCCCATCTTTTCTCTACGTCCATTGCATATCTATGTCTATGTTCAAATCGTAGCACATCTTTTGCTTCGTCTGGTTTACTTTTTGTTGTTTCTTGGCTATTGGCTCAAAAGAAAGATGGCCAGAAGACACGGCCAGTCTCTGCCAGGTTTTAACGATCACAAAATCTCTGTCTTGATGTGTTTCAGAAGGCGATCGATTCTCGGAGGAAGCTAGGCAACATTTTTTTTTCTCCTCGATCAAAGTGAACAGACATGTTCCATTGCAGATAAGTTCTGTTATCAAACCAACAAAATAGGAGAAATTATGTATATCATTCTAGAATATCATGGTAGACATGGTAGGATGGTAGTGCGGTTTGCGCGCTGGACTGTCTTTCAGATTTATCAATGGTCCCGGGTTCAAACCCTGCCCGCTCCAATCCCTCGTCGTCCTGCGGGAGGTTTGGACTAGGAAGTAATTATCTTCAACTCTGTTGGAACATCCGAAACATGTAAAACATTTTACAAACATTACCTTATACAATACAGACGTTACTTCAAAAAAGATGATTACGGCCTACACGTCATGCATTCAGTCATGCATATTAAGCAATAACTTACAATTCTGCCAAGTCACTGGTTTTCCTGGCTAGCTTAGGCAACTCATTCCATGCTCTAATAGCGCTAGGGTAGAAGGAGCTTTTGGACACATTTGTCCTAGCATATGGGACGAGGAATGTGCCTTTTTCTTTGTGTCTTTCTGAGTATTTTATTAAACTTTGTTTTTTAACTTGTAGATTATGGTTCAGTGTTTTATGCATTAGACTAGTATGATAGTACATTTGTGATCGAGGTGACGAAGGTTGTACATAAACTCCACGGCAGCCACTGCTGGTCCGACGTTAGGTGACAATAACAGGCGAAAAGAATGTTTGTAATTTTTTTTAAATACCAGAGATGAAATACCGGGAGAACATTATATAGATATACATTATTTATACAATCTACTATATAATAATATGAATATAATGTTAACAATTTACGGAATAATAATTGGAAGTCAGAGATAACTTCTATATTTCAACGTATGGTTTTTGATATTCTGTTAGTATAAACTCCTACAATGAATTTTAGTTGCACTTTTTTTTTTTGGGGGGGGGCCGGGGGGTTTCGAAACATGTAAATCTCAGAGGAATAGACGAACAAATAGACATCACAAGAACAATCAGGGCCGGATTTAAGTAAGTAAACTTCCTTGGCATGATTTTTTTTTTGTAAACGGGCTTTCCGTTATATGAAAACTATTTTTTTTAATGTACTTCTAATACGCGGTCGATGCCAGTCTTTGTTCCTTAAGGCAATACTGCCAACTGTAAACCAATGTTCATCTGGTTCACCGTTCGTCTATAATTCTACTAGAAATCAATGTAACTCTGAAGTCCTCATGTATTCCTGCTTACTAAGCTAATACTTAATCAAGACTCTCCATACTTCAACTGAAATACAAAACAGATCTACACACTTCCCAGTTGGACAGGACAGTAACAAAAAAAAAACATGCATGACATTTTGTAAGGTATCTCATCCGTTGGCGCGTGGGTAGTTAGTTAAAAGGAACGACTCACGGACTTATTGACCCCCGGACTTCCGGACTTCATCTTATGGAAGCGAGTAGGCAGGCGGTCGACAAGCAACCCAGGTTCTCTAAGTCATTTGTGTAAACTAATTTTCGTCTTGCTTTTTTTTTGTCCTAACCCACGTTAAAATTAGAATTATCTTTCTGAAACCATCTTCACTCTTAGAGCAGGTGGGTAGGAGCAGCAATTATGGTCAGCCAAAGTTGCGCCCTAAATGTTGTAAAGAAGCAATGTCTACAACAGAAAGATGTGTGTGTGTGTCAGTGATGTGTGTGTGTCAGTGATGTGTGTGTGTGTCAGTGATGTGTGTGTGTCAGTGATGTGTCAGTGTGTCACAGTTTCATGTCAGAGATTCGTGTGTGTGTTTGAGTGATGCGTGTATGTGTCAGCGATTTGTTTGTGTGTGTCAGTGATTTGTGTGTGTGTGTGTGTATATGTGTCAGTGTATATATATATATATATATATATATATATTATATATATATATATATATGTCAGTGATGTGAGCGTGTGTGTGTATGTGTCAGTAATTTGTGTGTGTGTGTGTCAGTGATCTGTGTGTGTATGTGTCATTGGTTTGTAGTTTCTCTTGTTGACAACCTTGTACTTCCTTTCACCCTAGAAATAGCAGACGTGATTTGTAGGTCGCTATACATACAATACAAAACTATTTGAAAGGTTGATTGTTAAAACAACAAAATTAGTTTTTTTTTTGTGTGCCACTGTGTGCCATAATTATTTAGATCTAGACTTGTCTGACTAAGTATCAGGGCTTTTTAAAAATGTTTCCTAGGCTGTCTGAGTGGACCAGCTAAAATATCTGACAGCACATAGCATCTGAAAAGCGTCGGTTTGGGGAATTCTTATAAAGGTTGAGGGACATACAAAAAGTAAAGTAAAAAGGCGCTGTGGCTGAGTGGTAAAGCGCTTGGCTTCTGAACTGGGGGTTCCGGGTTCGAATCCTGGTGAAGACTGTGATTTTTATTTTGGGATCATTGGGCGCTTCTGAGTCCATCCAGCTCTAATGGGTATCTGACACTAGTTGGGGAAAAGTAAAAGCGGTTGGTCGTTGTGCTGGCCACATGAAACCCTCGTCAACCGTGGACCACAGAATCAGATGACCTTTACATCATCTGCCCTATAGGCCACAAGGTCTGAAAGGGGAACTTGGAGGGACATACACTTCAGGCGAGACCATTTGTTATAGAAGGCCTGAGCAGACCTCCAACGTCACAACCAGTGGGCAGTTTAAACCGATAGCTCGTTGCCATGTCACAGGACTGTACGGCTTGGCAACTTGCTATTGGTCTAAACTGCCCACTGGTTGTGACGTTGCTTGTCAGTGTTGAGGCCTGATGTAACGAGTGGTCTCGCTTCAAGCCCAAAGAAAAAAAAAATCCCTTGCCGACGACAAAAAGGGCGGGCTGCAAGACCAAGGCTAAAGGGTCAGTTAGAGTGAAGACTGAAATAGTGAGAAGTCAATCTCGGTAGTTTAAAAAATTAAATAGTTGTTGGCTGGTTTTATTTGATCATCATAGATATTATAGTATCATGTACATTTCATATTTACTGTAGGCTATATATTTATTTATAGTTTCAAGTTCAAGGTTAACGAATGAAATTCAAGAAAAATGAAATTCAAGAAAATCCCCATGTCATTGAAATGAGAAGGCGATACATCATAAGTCTATCTATTGAAACAACGTAATTACATACTTAAAAAATAGATTATATGAGGAGTGGTGGTTGAGGGATAAAGCGCTTGACTTCGGAACCGGGGGTTCGAATCCTAGTGAAGACTGTAATTTTTAATTTCGGTAAATTTGCGCACCTTGAGTCCACCTAGCTCTAATGGGTATCTGACATTAGTTGAGGAAAATTAAAGGCGGTTGACCGTTGTGCTGGCCACATGCAGGCTTGGACTGGGCCGCCGGGACACCGGGAAATTCCCGGTGGGCCGGCGGCTGCCAACTGCCAAAAGAAAGTTATTATATTTTTAATTCTAACTGAAATTACCGTTGATTATATGATAGCTTTAAATAATAGTTTGTATTGAAAATAACCAAACTGAAACAGCAAAATCATTACTTTACGTTACGAGGTTGCTTGTGAGAAGTCGTTTTCAAAATTGAAATACATTTCGAATAGATTTAGAAATTCGCTTAGCCAGTCAACTTAACAATCATTCATGCTGATGTCTTGTCAGAAGGACCTTATTTCCAAGAATCAATAACAATGAAATCATTGATGTTTAAGCATCGACTAGTGCAGGGGTGGGTAAATTACGAGCGCGGGCCACGTGCGGCCCGCCAAAGTGTTTTATGCGGCCCGCGAAAACCTAAATAAATCATTGTAAATATTAGAGACATTATTGAAACTTTTGATTCTTATCATTTGTAATGAAGAGGCTAAAGAAACATTGTCTCCAAACGTCTTTCTAAAGAGTTTTGAAAAAAAACGTAGATTATATTCAATAACAATACTATATAATACTTTAATATACAATACTATATAAATTCAGTAAAAGACCTATGTAAAGGCCAGTATTATTCAATGCTATGGAGAACTGTGTAGAAAGTGTTGGGTTGGTTTGTACAAGATGGTAAGGTTAAAAACTGAAGGAGCTTTGACTGAGAAAAACAACTTTTTAAATAACATAAAGAAAGTATTCCAACCATAAACTAGGAACTGGAAAGTTTACAGAAAGCTACATTAAATTCATTTCACTTTCGGGTGATTTAATGAATAGTTTATCTAAGCTCAGAGCCTGAGGCCGTCCCAAGGCATAGTCAAAGTATGTTACTGCTAAGGTCAATGATTGTTAAATGGCTCGCACGGTACCTACTGTCTGATATTACACAAAAGGAATAGCGAAACTTGTACTCCATGTTATTGTTCGAAGTACATTAGGTCTTTAATAAATTGCATAATTTTATTTTTTCTCCTTAATTTTGTATATTCTTATTTTATTCGGGGCCACCAAATTCACTTTGCCTATATCCTCCAATTCTAAAAAAAAAATTCCCGACTGGCAGTTCCGAAAAGTATTTAAAGATTTGGAATTAAAACATTCTGATGTTTGGTAACACAGTTGTAACACAGGTCAATCATTAGATCAATATGGAATTTAAAGGAAAATAATTGTTAGGTTCCTTGATGGACATTGACTGTGACCCCTTCCTAGTATCTCTAATGAAGAGTTGAAGACAAGCTTCATGTTTATCACCGGAAGCATCATTATTTGTTGTTTGTTCATGAAATGTATGTGCATCCTTTATCCTTTCAAACAAAGCACACACCCCTGCACTAGTGATACGATTTAAAAAGCGTTATACTAGTTAGTGGTGTATTGAAATTTTAGACTCTCTGTTTCTTATGTTTAGGTTGTTAAAACTAGGAGTTATTTAACTGTTTGATGTTGTTTCTCATAATTACGAATTTCAACATGTAATAAATAAAAACATTCTTAAAACTGTAAGTAGTGTTTTTGAACTTTAAAATGTCATTATTATTATTATAAATATGAAATAATTATAGAAACTAAACAAAAAATGTATAAATTAAATTAAATTAAAAATAAGTAGTAATATTAAATTAATGAAAAAAATTATATGAAGCTAATAATGAAATGGGCCGCCGCCATTACCAAATTTCCCGGGCCGGTTTTTTAAGCCAGTCCGACCCTGGCCACATGACACCCCCGTTAACCGTGGGCCACAGAATCAGATGACCTGTACATTATCTGCCCTATAGATAGCATGTTCTGAAAAAAAACTTGACTTTTACTCTTAATTCTAGATTCTAGAGATACAAAAAGAAATGGCGAATTCGGGGTTTGTGTGTGTGTGTGTGTGTGTGTGTTGTGAGTGTGTGAGAGAGAGAGAGAGAGTGGCTAAGAGAGAGGGAAATAGAGAACACCCCAGCAGTAAGGCATAGGGGTGGGAGGCAACATTTGAAGGTATTGTAAATCCAATGAAGCTAGCGAGGGCTCTGGTGATCAAAGATTTCCACTTGGCGAATAAAACTGACGGACAAGACAAGCGTAATATCATGAGACGCATGTCTTCGTGACGTAACTGCTGACGTAATCAGTGCGTCAATCTGTCGTCCAAGATGAAGGATGGCTGAATCTAGGGAGGGCTAGATCTGGCTTTAGAATCTAGTGTGGTTTGAAATCTCAGACATAATATTGGAGCGGGGTTTTGCTCACAGACTCAAAAGAAAAAGGGGACGAAAGGTGGTTATGACACAAATTCGTTGATGGCCCCTGTGGGTGAGTCGATCTTACACTATAATTAAGACCAATGTAACAATCAAGGCATTGACCAGGGGAGAGGTGGCTGAGTGATAAAGCACTTGGCTTCCGAACCGGGGGTCCCGTGTTCGAATCCTAATGAAAACTGTGTTGTTTTTTTTTAACTTTAGGGCACCTCTGAGTCCTATCAGCTCTAATGGGTACCTGACTTTAGTTGGGGAAAAGTAAAGGCGGTTGGCCGTTGTGTTGGCCACAAGACATCCTCGTTAACTGTGGGCCACAGAAAGAGGGGACCTTTATATCATCTGCCCTACAGATCACAAGGTCTGAAAGGGGAACTTTACAAGAAGACTTAAATTAGAATGTTTGATCAGATACAAGTGGAATGTTGACCGAAATATATAACATTTGCGTCTTCCTAAACGTTTACCTTATACAAACTAGCAAACCATCATCATCATCATTGGCCTCCTTCAGTCGTGAAACGACTATGGTTCATCTCGAACACTTTTTCGTATGGCTGTGGAGCCCTATTTTGGAGAGACACTCCTGTCCACATATATTGCATGTCAAGGTGGCTTTCGCTTTGGTGGTGAAAAAGCTGGCCATTTTCCGCGTGGCACTCTTATACATACTAGTAAACAATGTAGACCTAACAAATGGTAAGTGTTTACTATCAAGAGACGGCACATTGATTGTAGAGAGAAATATAGTCTAACATTATCTTATCTTTATCGAAAAACGTGTTAATGTTTGAAGCTATTATTATCCCTGAACGTCCACGGAGACTGACCACACCGAAAGGTCTTCTTACTTCCTCCACAAATATCCTATTTTCTTAAGGTTTATCCCCCAAAACAGGATATTTTCTTTGAATGCTGGACTTTTTAAAATGAAGCGTGAGATTTTTTTAAAAAACTTGATGTTGTGTTTGGAGAGCTTTTCCCACAGAGGTTATGTGTACATATGTATGCTCATTCTGGCTCCCTGCTTGACACAGATGTATATCCTTTTTGTCACGTTTTAAATATGGTAATGGAATTATGGAATGTATGTATTATTTGATTCAATGCGTTGAAGAATTTCACGATAAACTATACAATGCCAACGACAAAATTTGACCCTGCTCAAAATGTGCGCAATAACCACTTTTTTTCCGCCATTTATGAAAATCTCCAGTAAAGCTTTCACCTAGCTTCTGGCTACTGCGATATGTACTTAAAAAGACGACATCTTGGTCTTATACTCTGGGTGTTGCCACTATTTTATGTTCCTGTTAAGGAGTCTCTGTGCGTGCATTGGCTGAGGATCTCTGATGAAACCTCGGAGTTGAGTTGACGCAGAGGAGTGGATAAAGGGGGGGGGGATAAACTATTGATGAATCAAGGTGTTCAGCTGAGTGGCAAGAGAGGAAGTAGTTTATCGTAGAATTTGATGTGAAGTTAAGTAAAGTTTGCCATCTTGTTATTTCTGGTGTGTTCCTACATTGACATTGCCTGCTATAAGTTTTTAACTTAAGTATTTTGTATCAAGCAAACTCCTAAAGGCCAGGGCTTGTTACACTGCCTATCTTCAACTAGAACCAAATGGCTACACATATCACAGTAGTCTCTCTTTAATTTTGAAGTTTCTGAAGGCAGGGGCAGGCATAGGCAAACAAGGCAGCCGCCTGGGGTCTGCAATTTATGTAGGCCTCGCAAAGGACTTAAAACTATGTTTTTAGAGACGAAAAAGGGAAACTCTGTGTGTTGTAGGAGTAAACACGGTTTTTAGCGTTATTGTATTGGTTTGCTATTTACTTTCTAATTTTTCTATTTCGTTTGGGGTCACCAAATTCACTTCGTCGAGGGCCTCCAATTATCTAAGGCCGGCCCTGGAAGGGGGTGGTGATGGCAAGTGAGCGTTTGGAGTGACAGAGTGTGCACACGTTTTATTCCTCCATTTGTTCGTCTCAAAACGAGATTTAGCTACATATCCGAACTTTGATCTCACTAGTTCCGAGGTCAACATTTCGGGGTCTTAAACAGCCACCCTAAGACAAGTAAACTTTTCTTTCTTTCCTTTTGTTTCTTACTTTCTCAAACACAGGCAATGAAATGTTTACATAACAGACAGGAAAACTTTACGGGGAACAACTTAAGGGGAAATAACCCACATTGGGAGAAAACGGAGATGGAAGAGATGAAAGAAGAAGAAAAAACAAAAAGAGGAAGAGAGAAGGAACGAGACAAACATCGAGTGTCCGATCGATACTGCTCAGACCGTCTCCCAGGCGATTAACGGATAGAGAGAGCAGGAGAGGCAGGCCGCAGAGGTATAAAACCAAATAACCCAACTATTACTGTTTACGCATTACGGGTCCGCCCCATCACCCTGGAGGCTACCATTCAAGTCTAGCCATTAACCGCTGGCTGTCAAAAAGATGCTTGCAGTCGGGAAGGCGGCTTTCTCTTCAGGCGAGCCCGCAGAAATCCCTCAGTTAAAGCACATTGCAACACCTCTAATTTGTCAGCAATAAAAATGATAGATTGATGACTCTGCCTTGTGACCCGACTCCTGTCCGTGTTGCCCACCCCGCAAACCCTGACAGAAAAACTAAGCCCTTATTTAAGCTCAGCTCCTTGTTCGTTATTCTACACGTGCTGGTAGGGCTTCTTTCACTTGAATGATAAACATAACATTCGCGCATGCGCATTCTCTTTGTCTTGGCTTTTACTTTCCTTCTCTTCCGCTCAAACACACACACATAAATACACACACACACAAATACACAGGCACTTCCTCAGAACTTTGCACTCAAACCGGAAGCTGTCTTGTCCAGACGGTTTTGGAATCTGCCAAGAGCAGGACGGTTGGGTTTTGAGTCGTTTTAAAAAATTTTACAAAAAAACACACAAAAAAAAACACAAAAAAAACCACAAAAAAAAACAACAACGATGGAATGAATAAAAGAAATCTGTTAACAAGCCGGAAGGATTCTATAAACACCATGCAAATAAACTTGTCGGCCTAAAAGACTTTCTGCTTTCAATTAGGGGCTGCACGAGTCTAATGATTAAGTCTAATTGTCCACGTGACCAGTCCTTGTAATTTTAAACTGAAGATAGAGTGATTCAATGATTAAGTGGCGCAACATGCTGTAGCAACCCCGATATTACAATAATATTAGTTGAAGTGTTAATAAAGGAAAAAAAAGTTTACAAATTATCATTTTTCTCTGTAAGAAAGTAAAGTTCCCCTTTCAGACCTTGTGGTCTTTAGAGCAGATGATGTAAAGGTCATCTCCTTTCTGTGGCCTATGGTTCACGAGAGTATTCAGATAGACAACCAAAACATAGAGGAAGTACAAGAATATTAATATCCAGGCACAACTATCAACAACAAACTGAAATGGAGTAAACACTGTCAAAATCTATACACGAAAATTCACCAGCGACTCTTCTATCTCGGAAAGCTAAGAAAATTTAGCATAGACAAAATAATAATCAAACTCTTCTACACAACAACCATCAGCAGTCTTATTAATGTTGTTCGAATTTTTCATCAATATTGTTTTTGTTCAGTAGTTACGCTGAGGTTGTCAATTGTAATCAAACTGAATTTCCATTAGATTGGATCAATAAAAATTATCTTATCCTATCTTATCATGCGACCAGCACAACGACCAACGACCTTTACGCTTCCACAACTAATGTCAGGTAGGCCTACCCATTAGAGGTTGGTGGACTCAGAGGCGCCCGATTATCCCGAAATTAAAAGCCCCAGTATTCACCAGGATTGGAACCCCGGACCCCTGTTCAGAAGCCAAGCGCTTTTATCGCTTAGCCACAGCGCCTCCTTTTTTTCTCTATCGCAATATGTATTACCTCCAGTCTTATAACATCGGCCATGAATACACTCACACGTTTGGACCAAGCAGTGACACAATTAGATGACAAACTGCCAACAAATTTTGGCAGTGCTCTTGTCACTGCCTCATGAAATATGTAGTTGGGTTTGAGATGGCTCAACAAGAGATACGAGATCGTGTGTGTGTGTGTGTGCGTTTGTGTGCGTCAGTGTGTGAGTGTATGTCTCAAAGCGACGCAAACAGCAACACGACAATGACGTCATGACGACGGCTACTATCCTTAAAAAAAATCTAGATCTACTAGACTGTCACATTTTAATTTCAAATTTCTTCGAATTCAAAACAAATACCTTTTTTTTTTTCAAAATAGAGTAGGTTTTAGATTCTCGGAGTACAGAAGGTTGTGAAAGCATTTGTGTGTGCAAGAGAGAAAGAAAGAAAGAGAGAGAGAAAGAAGAGAGAGAGAAAGAGAGAAAGAGAGAGAAAGAGAGCGAGAAAGAGAGAGAGAAAGAGAGAGAAAGAAGGAGGGAGAACAAGTGGGAAAAAGAGAGTGTATGTGAGAGAAGGTAGGAGGTAGAGAGATAGAGAGAAAGAGAGAGGTGGTCAGAAGAGAAATAATGTTAACAGAATTAGGTCACACTATCCAAGGGCCACTAGTTCACGTGCTACATAGGGCACTTGTTGATTTGGTCTTTGAATCAAAATACAAATACGCGGTATCGATTCTATCCTCTATGCTCGATTCTTGAACAGAGGAACAAACCGGGGTTAGGTTCTGTAGGAAGTAGAAGAAGAAGAAGAGAGAAATGAGAGGCAGTGCGAGACAAGAAAGAGAGGGGTGTCCAGGCTGATCCACAAGAAATAATAAGTGAACCGGTGGGGGCGGAGAGTCTAAAGGGGAAGAACTCCAAAGACTACACACGATGCCCTTTTCCCCTCCCTTTGAGTTTTAAGTCATTTGTGAGTCTCTTGATTTGGGCTGAAATTGAGCTAATATTAAAATAAGATTGTCTACTGAGCTTGTAAGCAACTCGAGTAGATCTAGGCACTCCTTGGAACTGTACTCCTAGAACTAAGTATTTGTTTGTAGTATTTAAGTGTTTTTGATTTTTCTGCAGTAGTTGCCAGATTGCAAATATTTACGATATCAAACAAACAACATTATATCATTTTTTTTAAACGCGTTTGTCTTACGTTATATGTACTCTCTAACAAACGATATTGGTAGATTGGTAGATTCGCAATTTAACGGACGATATTCAATAAAAAACGCGACCCTTTTAAAATTATTTATTGTTTTTGATGTAATTCCCGAAATGGCCAGTGTTCTTACATGAACGAAACCAAAACAACAATTGGATGCTTTTGCGTTTGTGTGTACAAGGTTCTAAAAACAAAATGAAATATTTATAGACGAGTTAATGGAATAGATAGAAAAACGCAGAGAGAGAAAGATAGATAGATAGACAGAAAGATAGATAATTAGATAGATTGATGAAGAGAGAGAGAGAGAGAGAGAGAGAGAGAATGGAATAGATAGAAAAACGCAGAGAGAGAGAAAGATAGATAGACAGAAAGATAGATAATTAGATAGATTGATATTGATGAAAAGAGAGAGAGAGAGAGAGAGAGAGAGAGAGAGAGAGAGAGAGAGAGAGGGAGAGAAAGAGAAAGAGAAAATTAGAGAGTGGGGCAGATAATAAAAAGAGAGCTGTTACATTTTAAAGACTTCATATAAACACAAATTCTGCATTAAATAAAAAAAAAACTGCCTTTAAAAATTAAACAAGAAATAATTTATTTTCATTAAATCTATATCTTTTATTGTAGTTATTATTACGCTATTATAATAACAGTATATAGTATGGACACTATAGAATATTATATACATAGTAAGGAAGCTCTAGATACTATAAAAATAGTATAGATATTGCACTTCATTTAATACATATATTAAACATAGTTATGGACGTTATAAACTGTTTAGAAATTAAATATTATTAGGATATTTTAAATTGCATTATATCGATGTTTTATTTTTATTAATTATATAATGACGCAACGCATGTAAACACAAAATAACAACTTTATTTATTGTATATATCGGAGGAGAGCGATCCACACAGACATTTTAGTAAAAGTACATTTCCTACTCACACGCTCCCCCCCCTCCCCCATTTCCCATACCAGCGTCTCTTATTTTTTTGTCTTTGTTTGTGTTTATTGTGGACCTACCATTTTATGACCACTGGCAGCAAGAGCACTCACTCAGAGTGTTGGTAATGATGCTAACTATACTGGGTGTGTGTGTGTTGGGGGGGGGGGTGAGATACAAAAAAAAAAAAACAAGAGTAGATTTGATTGAACAGGCGAAAAGACAGATAAAGAAAGACATACACATAATGAGAGAGAGAGAGAGTGAGAGAGAAAGAGAGAGAGAGAGAGTGAGAGAGAGAGAGTGAGAGAGAGAAAGAGAGAGAAAATGAGAACGATAAAGAGTGAGATAGTGACTGAGAGAAAGAGAAAGAGAAAGAAAGAGTGAGAGAATTAGAGCGATAAAGAGTGAGACGTTAAATGAGAAAAGAGTTAGAATGAGAGAGTGAATATGTCTGAAAAGACCTAGACATAAACAAACAGTAGATGAGTGAAGGGGAGGCCAGAGAATCGAGGAGGAGGAGGAAGGAGTATGGTGAACAATTTGTAACGAGTGGAGTAAAAAAGAAGATCGATGACAGAAGTCTAGCAAGTGTCCAACACCGCCATGTCTGCCAGCACAGCGCGAGCACACCTCTAGACACACGCTGACCTGGCAGAACGTGGCAGCAGTTCGAATGGCAGTGGAGGTCCTGACACACTTGATGACCACACATTCAATACCTCGTGAAATAAAACTATTCATCCAGCGTTTTTGGAGCGGCGTTCTTCCCGCGTTAATGAGACAATTATTTAAAAAGGAAAAACTAAAATCAGGAAACAAACAAAATCGTTTAAAAGAAGATAATTTTACATTTTGACAAAGATAATACAAACAATGATAATTATAAGAGTTTTAGGAACAATTTCAAATTTCAAAAGTACGCGGTGATTGGAACTCCAGCTTTCAATTTAGTGGCTCAGATAAGAGAACAGAATCTATTATATTTGAAAAATTCCACTCACTCACTGATTGATCATGAGATCTCTTAAGCAGTGACACGTATCTGCGTGAAAATTCGTCCACAGGTTCCTTCACTTCGAGCCCGATTTGATATATTCATATCCTGACGACTGCTATTCGCGAAAAACATTATCTGTTTTCTTTTAGGTATTTCCCTAAAAGACTGCAGTTTACCTTTAGCTGAAGAACAATCAGAGAGTATGGGAAAGACTGACTTCCTAATATTGGCCGAGGGGGGGGGGGAAGGGAGTGGATAAGTACAAGTGATACTAGAATTAACGGTCCCAAAATAAGCTCGTTTGTTTCGGGATCACATTATGAAGCGGGTTTTCCAAATCAGGTCAAAAGTCTATGTCGTAGAAATTAAGAGTTACGGCGCGGGTTACAAGATAATGGAAAAATGGTGGTTCCTGTGAGCGAGCAAGAGAGAGAGAGAGAGAGAGAGAGAGAGAGAGAGAGAGAGAGAGAGAGAAAAGGAGAAAGAGAGCGGATCGTGAAATTCCATTGTAACAGATACAATAATTCACGGTCTTAAAAAAGTATGTTATAGGTTGATCGTTAGGTTGATCGTTAGGTTGATCGTTAGGTTGATCTTTACAACAAAACCTGAGAAAACAAAAATTCAAGAGGCTAAGGTCTGTGTGTACTGTTAGCAATGTATATTGGATTGGCAATCTCACAGAGAACATTTTCTTTATGTAAACATTTCCCGCAACGGTTGTTTAAATTGACTTCAACAAATATCTTTAAATATATGAGCTCCGCTCAGGATGTGGGTGAGTCCT
>JADKLZ010022079.1:11840-25312 GCA_021533235.1 Biomphalaria straminea | reverse complement strand
AAAATGAACAAAAAACTAACAAATGAACTTAGATACAAATAGGTGTGGATACATTGGACAGATGTGTAGAAAAACGAGAGGGAGAGAGAGAGAGAGAGAGAGAGAGAGAGTAGGAAAAAGAGAGACAAGGAGAGACAGAGAGAGATACATTGTGAGAGAGAAGGAAAATGAGAAAGGCACAGAGAAAGAGAGACAGAGAGAGAAAGAGAGACACACACAGATACAAGGAGAGACAAAGAGAGAGAGAGAGAGGCACAGAGAAAGAGAGAAAGTGAGAGAAAGAGACACACACACACAGATACAAGGAGAGACAAGAGAGAAAGAGTGGCACGGAGAAAGAGAGACAGTGCGAGTAGGAAAAAGACGGACTTAGAGAAAGTCACAGAGAGAGACAGTGAGACAAAGAGAGAGAGAGAGAGAGAGAGAGAGAGAGAGAGAGAGTAGTAACACAAATTGACTATCACCATTTGGGAACCAAACAGTAGGAGGAGACTTGCTGTGACTGCCGCTCAGTTGTTGACTGATTCATTGAGTCAAGTCAGGAGAGGAAAGATGGAATACATATGGATAAAGAGACGCACAAATAATAAGAGTTTCTAGGAAACTGACATCTTTCTAATCGATCGAGAGTAGTCTCAAGTAAATCTCATTTTCTTACTCAGATTAGAGTTTAACAGTCCTCATATTTTGTTGTGAAATGAGACATTAAAAAAAAAATTCTTTCAATGTTCTTACCTATTAATGTCTACTATTGTCTAGTCTAGATTACAAAGAAATTGTTCTTTATTTTAGCTTAGAGAGAGACTTCAACAATTGTTCGAGGTAACTAGGGCGATCTCCACCACTCGAAAAAGGGCGAATAGTTATAGAGAAAATCAAACAATTTGTGTACACAATAATTTACTTTTCTTAATAATATTACAATATATACTAATTATTTATATTTTTATATCATGTCGCCTCCTCCCCCCCTCTGACAAGTTGGCCGAGTCTGCAATGTTGGACTTGAAACTGCAATCCTGGATACAAACGTATGTGCCAGACTATAGCTCCTATCAAATAATGACAAATTGACATTAAAGTTGGAGATTCAGGGTCAGGAGACAGACGACTTTAGACATGCGTCCATCTATCATTATACGTTTTTTACGTACTGAAACACCATGAATTACCCCGTTGCCTAGCAACCACTTGGTGTGGGGTGGGCTAAGGTGGCCTCAAATGTTCTGAAAGGTGTCACATCGGTGTATTACAGCTCATTCAGCACTGTAAACTTTAAAAAAAATTTGAAGAGTGAGCAATGAACAGAAAGTACGGGAAATCCCAAACCACTATAAATAACTGAAAAATGCTACTTAAGGTAGATAGAAATCTGGCAAAGGTTTCCAGAGCTCGGATATCGAACCGGTTTGGCCTCACTGGTAAATAATCGATACGGAATTGTATTCGAGCCTGTTGTATCACCAGCCGAGCAATAATACCCATTTAGAAACATCGAGAGGGCGGTAAAACATAGGATAAAGACCACATTAAAAAGACCACGTCAACACCAGGGCGAGATGACACGCCGAATGAAAAAAAAGCGTTGATTCGTAAAAAGGAAAGAGAGAGAGAGAGGGGGGGGGAATTGAATGATAGAATTTAATTGAGCTTTTTGAAAATCGATATCAAATTGAAAACTGCCTATTCCTAAAAGTACAGAATATTACACAACAGAAAATAACAAAAGAAAAGAAAAATACGAAAGATAAAATAAAGATAATAATAGAGATAACTGTTATAACATAAGAGAAAATAACAGAAAATACATTACAGAAAAAAATATTACAGAAAAAAACATTACAGAAGAAATATAACAGAACATAACTTAGAATACGTAACGAGAGGTAAGAGATAATAACATTTCATAGAGGACTCTTCGTCTAGCCAGAAGAGACAGACACTCCATGTCCAGTCAATTTTCTTATAGAAAACATATTGGGGAATTTTATGCCAAACGTTAATCACAGTAATCTGTCCTCTATCTCCACTTTGATATTTAACATCCCGTTTACGTTCTTTAAGCAATTAAATACAGTCAAAGAGAAAAGAAGAGAAAGCGATAAGAAAAAATGAGGTGGCGAAGTTAAAGAACCTCAGAAAATCATTAAAAAAATGAAAAGTAAAAAAATTGGGAGAGATTTTCCCCCCCACCCAAAAAAAAAATGGTGACAAACTTAAAGTCAAGGACTCTATATTTAAAAATCATTGTTGCCAAGTAACTAATTAAAAAAATAAAGTTTTATGCTAAGATTAATAATTTGACCCAACAGTGCTGAAAAGTCCATATAAATTTATATATGGCTTGTTAAAATTCTTCGCTTATCAACATTTCTGTTTTGCTAACACCAGATACACAAACAATTTTGCTATTTATGAATTAGCCTCCATTTCTGAAACTCTTCTTCAATGTTAACAAATTTAGAGGCTGATTGCAATGAGGACCGCAATGAAGAACACGTTTAAAATGATACTGTTGACTACCCTTGCCTCAATTCCCAAAACAGTTTTTGTAATTTGACGTATCTGTCACAGTTATTAGAACTTATACGGTATTTTTTAACTCCACACAAAACGTCACGTATATCCAGGCTGTTTAGATGGGGAAATTTAATTTCCTCTGTTATTTCCCAAACAAGGTCTGCAAGCAATAGTCTACTTTATAAAAGGTTGTGGAGGTCATTGGAATCTACCGGAAAATCCGCAGAGCCAGAGTGTATGGGTCCTTTTGTCTAGGAAGACAATGGATGCGCTCTGATGAGTCAATGGTTTTAGTTCGTCTTGAGACGGGGCAGAATCTGGAGTGACTAATCAAGCCAATTCTGGAGCGGCAGAGCTTGCCACAATTAGTGCATGTATATGCATCAGTTTTAGTGCTAGCTATCGGGCAGCTTTCTTTTTTCTTTCTCTTGGCTAAGGCAGCTTAGTTTCTTTTGGCTTTTTGCTTTGTTTGCAGAAAACACAATTTATTCAAACGAAAGTGCCAACGATCTAGGCACGCGCAGTTCCTGGTAAAAAAAAACAAATGTCAGAGAATAATTGAAACCATTTGTTTCATGATGTGAGAATGTAGTGCTACATGACGGAATTCAGTTTGAAATGCACAAACTTTACATTAATCACATTAATCTTACATTTCTTAAAATTCATTTTTTTTAAAATCTCGATTTCATTCTCTTACCCCAAAAAAAAAATAAAAAAATTTCAGTTTAAGAGATCTAAAAGGGAAGGACGGACGGACGGACGGACGGACAGACCACATAAAACTATAGCGTCTATTCCCTTTTAAGGGGCCATTAAAAATAAATAAATATTCTGTTAATAACTGATTTTTGTAGCCACTTTCAAATAAGTTGCCCTTTCAGACCGTACGATCTGTAGGGCAGATGCTTGTGGCACAAGGTCAACGAGGGTGTCATGTGGCCAGAACAACGAACAACCGCCTTTACTTTTCACCAAATAACGTTGGGTACTCAATACAACTGGTTAAAGGCGCCCTAAAAATCCCGAAATGAAAAATCTCAGTGAGAGCAAAGAAGAAGCAGAAGAAGAAAAAATGTCTTCGCCAGAATTCGTACCCGGGAATTTTGATTCTGTAGTGAAAAAAAAAAAAGTGAAAAAACCCAACTTAGTCCTTTTAAAATACACAGCTTTCAACACTTCCTCTATTCTGTACACCAGAGACACCATAAAAAAAAAGCCATTTATAGTTATCCTATCCGCCATAGATATGAATTTTCAATAACAAACACATACTATGTCATTATTTAGTAGGTTGGATTCTGGGTGTTATGAAATAATATTTAACGGGTTTGATCCTCTGCTGGTGTTTAAACACAGCGCTCTACTTAGCACCGCCACGCGCTCCCACGAACTGATGCTTCGCCTCGCTCACGTTACATGTACTCTGGGTGACCTGATTTCGTACATGCCTATCATTTCAAGACCTTCTTTTACTCTATGACCTCCCAGACCCGCAACGTTAGACTTTTTCCCCACGTGAGTAGACGCTCAAACATCCAGTGGTTCTCACAAGTTTTTAAAATGCAGAACCTTATCTGAAATTTGACCCTCTCTCGGTGTGTGCATGACGTGTTGAGAAATAATTTTACAGCCGTCAAGAGATCATCATCATCAACGTCTTAATCATCATCATAATCCCCATCATCATAATCATTACCATCATCATTACCATCATCACCTTCATCTTAATCACCACCACCACCATCATCTCCACCATCTTCATCGTCGTCATCATCACCATCATGACCATAATCATTACAATCATTATCATCAACAACATCTTTACCACCATCATCATCATCATCGCCACCTTCATCACCATCATCATTTCAAACTCTACTGAAGGCTTAAGAGGATCTACAAAAAAAACAACCTGAGTTGGCTTTCCAGACTTGTCCAAACAGAATTCAACAAGTCTGGTACAGTCCTCTTTCTTTTCACAGCTGGGCACCGGTCAGTCGAAATTTGTCCTGAGCCGTGCTAAATATGAACCATCAGTACAATGGTCCGTTCTGCAAAGCGCTGTAATAGCTGGTACACTTTTTAATAGGGACCTGCGAATCAGGAATTTTTTTTCGAATCGAATATCGAATCGAATATCAGAAAATATTCGAATTTCGAATCGAATTCGAATCGAATATTCTTGAAAAAACTTGACAACCAACAAGTGTAAAATAAAACCTCTAATTCAAAATTTTTATTATACTATATTTATTTAATACTGAAACACAAAAAGTTAGCAATAATTAAATTGCAAAGAAGGCCTTTTAAAAAAGTAGATCTTCATTTATTTTGGCCCAAATCTAAGTTTGAGCATTATTTTCGAGAGATTGTGACGATGGTCAGTAATAATTTGTCCTCCAACTGAATTAACCCTTTCTGAAGATCAATTTGTTTGCCTGAATTGCAAGCAAATTCCTAGCTGCTCTAGCCAAAAGAGGAAAAATATTAATATTTTCTTTCCAAAACTGAAGAGGATCACTGTTTTGATTTACAACTGCTTGCTTTGAATAAAAACTAAATTCATCCTTAATTTTCTCAGAAATGGTGGAAATTTTGTTGATTCTGGTATCTCCTTGAGCATCATGCACTTTCTTGAACATTGAATCCATAAGGCTTCCTCTATTCCTGTTTTGAACAAGACTTTCACGTGGCAATTCATCAGAATTTTTGCCAATTTTGCTTTTTGGAAAAAATTCGAAGATTCGAAAATTTAAAAATAATTTCAAATCGAATTCGAATATTCTTTTTATATTCGAATTCGAATCGAATATCGAATATTCGCAGGTCCCTACTTTTTAAGCCACCAAATTATTTTTAAAGTCATCAACAACATTGTTAAATGTACGAGTAAAGAAACGTGACAATAAAAGGTTAAAGAACTCTAATATAGACCTAAGTGTCTCCATGTCCACAGGGGAGGACTGGGTGTCAAAATTGGCCCGGAAATTTCTATCTAATCAGGCCCATAAATTGATTATCACTTGATGGGCATCCAATTATAGGCAAGCCTGTCCTCAAAATCGTTATGATGAGTTTAAGTATTGATAACTGTACACATGCATACAATGAGCTCTATATTTCTATAAGAAATATACTCTAGGACTTCTGTTGTTTTTAAATCGCTAAGTGTTTAGGCCATAAAAGGATGAAGCCTACTAGTAACACTATCTACTACTCTACGGATGTAGGCTATTACATTATTTCTGAAAATAAGTGAGATCAAATAAGTATTGGCGCCGCTTTTATAAGAGAATATTATAAATCCTTTGACAATTTAACACACAGTGGCATCCATCCGGCATTCGCCCAAATGCCCATATAGCCAGTCCGCCCCTGCATGTCCATTAAAGTCAGTTATTCTGAGAAATCAACATTTGACATATATTACTAAAACATTGCGTGAATGTTCCATAGATGCTTGAGGAGGTAGTAGAATATTTTAGAACCTTCGCCCTTGCCCACGAAGCTACTTCTTTTTTTTTTTTAAAGTCTGAATCTACAGCGAGGATCACCTGTCGGAAGATTTTGGACAAGATCTAGGTTATGCGATATTTCGATCTAGATCCAAGACATTATTAAACACCATTCTATGGCCTCCGTCAGTCGCGAAGCGACTATGGATCATCTCATGGAAATGAGATGAATGCCTGGGCATAAACACTATTGTTGTTTGACAAGTTTTCATGACGTTTGGAATGAGTAAACTTTGACCTCGATAGAGGCCGTTTGTCAAAACCACCAACTACCTTATTGTGCTTTTTTTTTTAGATCCAAGTGAAAACAATACGTGTAACTAGTGGACACAGTTTGTTTAAGGGTTAAAACGTTGCCTACCAAGCTAGGAAGTATTTAGTTCCTCGTGATTTAGTCTTAAATCTATAGGTTTCTGTGGAATATAATTTTAGAACTATTGTGAAAATGAAATAGTCTTTTTTTTCCCCTTTTAGAATTAACCCGGGCAAGGCGAGTAATCTAATCTATGATGTATCAGTCTACGCTATAATTTCTATGACATGCCGTTTGGCCAATTCAAAAACTAATTTCTGGTAAAATAGATAAATCAATACAAAATGGAGGCTAATCTATTTTAGAATTGGGGAAGTAGAGTGCTGTCAAGACAACAAAAAGAACGTGAATATTTTTCTACCTAGCTTAAAGGGATGGCTGCCATGTTGTGTGGTATGCGCTCTGGACTGTCGTCTAGCTGGTCCCGGGTTCGAGTCCCGTCAAGCGCCATTCCCCGACGTCCTGTGATTAATGCAATAATCTTCAAATCCGAAGGAACATTCGAAATACTTGTGACTGATTTGAATTAGTGGGAAGCGTGGTCGAGAGGCTAAGTGCGGCTTGAACTTGGCTTGGCTTGGCAACCTAGAAGGAGGCTGGAGGCTCGACACCCGACTCGGGCAGAGTTGTGTTTACTGAGCGCCCAAAGGCAGCACGGAAAACCAGCTCCTAGATACCCCCTCCCCCCACTGGTCCACCAATGAGATTGGACCAAAGCGCTCTGAGCATGCTATAAGCATGAAAGTAGCGCTATATAAAAGCAATAATAATATAAAAGCAATAATAATAATTAAGCATTAATATAAAATAGAAATCAAGTCATTTAAAGACATTGCTTGTAAAGGATGTGCACTCCCTGATAGTCAGTTCAGTTCGACAGAAAGGAAGGCGTACATGTGTGTGTTTGTCCCATCATTAGAGAATAAGAAATGCACTTCACCTAATCTAAATTTTATTTCATTATTTATCCTAAATTTTTAATGTTCAAATGAAGCAATTTATTAATTGACAGGCGGTCAAAAAATAAAAATCATTGACATCAAACTCTCGCCCTTTGATGAAAAAAAAAAAATCAAAGCCTGAAGATCAATATGCGTCAACTTGACTTCTCTCCCCACTGTGTTTACCGTCAGACATAGAGATTCTGCTGTAAGGGCCAAGCACGTTAAAATTGAAGTCTGCATTGCTTTAATAGTTCTTTCTTTTATTGATTCTCAACCCCCAGACAGACGCCATCTTATTCATCCATGGGGATATTACATCGCAAATGTGTATTATTAAATCTTTAAGTAGCAGCTATAAGTAGAAGCAAACAGATCAAAACACACATCATGAAACTGAGGACAGAGCATATTACTGAGGACAGCAGCAAACAAAATATATCATTTGACACAAAAGGGTTACCATACAATATGCGCTCAGCAGTATCAGAACTACAATATATATATATAATATATATATAGATTTATATGTACACACACTATTCCTTTGGCTATTTACAATAGGACTCAGACACTGTACGGAGTTTCAAACTAACCATTTAAACATTTTTCTCCACTTCATTAACATTTCATGATTTAATTGGCCGACAGATTGGTGTAGAAATAATGCCGGCCTTGTGCACAGGGAAACACACATCAGATGACCCGTCCTTTAAGTATCCGAACAAGAGACAGAACACGATCCATCTAATCCAATGTTCTTTTTACATTCTCAAAAGATATCCAGGAATATTTTTGTAGTCCAATTTTTGTACGTCACAAAAAAATGATATCCAGTAGTCACAGGTCACTTAGCAACGACACTAGGATATTTAGAATATACAAATTTAATAATAAATTTTTTTAAAAATATTCACAATCCCCAAAAGCTATTTCAAGTTTCTAGAAAACGTAAACACATCTTTGTCATGTACAAATTTTCTTAGTCGAGTAGGAATTTAAATATTTTACGGTTTTACTCTTTCATTATTGCCGTTTGATATGACGATCTCATTTCTAAAAGATAATGAATAATTAAACGAAACACGAGATTCCCACGGTTATAATATCTAGAGCAGTATGTACTGCAAAACCTACAGTGACTATATGCGACAACCAACGAACAAACAGTAGCGTATGTCCAAGCAGCTGATGACCGGAGATAAACCAAACATGGCCGATACTGGCTAGGTTTATGTGATCAGGTGATGAAGTCAACAAAAATCGAAGCGTCTACAACAGATAAAAAAAAAATAAGAGCAGAAAAATGTTGAGAGAGTGAAGAACAGGGGCAGGAAACTAACAACTCACTTGGAACTAGGGAGGACAACACTACACGGAAATATTCCAAAGTCTAAAAACCGAAACACAGCACAAAGCACAGGCAGCAAGTTTGTTTGGAAAAAAATAACGAGGGATAAATCGAACGGTGAAACCTCATCCGGTAGAACTGTCCGCGGACGTTCCACAAGTCTTCAAGTAAAGTAGACAGAAAATGAATCGAGGAGGAGGCGAGAGAAAAAAAAAAGAAGGGGGGGGGGGGAAGGAGGCCGCGGGGGGGGCCGACAAAGGGGGGGGAAAAAAAGAATTCAGCAACCTTTTGCAGACAAATGGAGATATCACACAGGCAAATAAATTATGCCAGTACACGTAACGGTCGTACTCAGGGCAAAGCTGCGAGAATCGATGCCGCGCTGCCAGACGAGAGCAGGGCCCGAGCTTCGCTGTTCGTCTGCTCCCGGCCTGACCGGGATTAGTCGAGGGAACTCATCGTAACAGACGAAACGAACGAACACAGGCTCAGCACGATGGGGCGGAAAAAAAAAGGAAAGAGAATTGTGGGATGGGGGGGGGGCGGTCAGGTCGAACCAGCACAAGAAAAGGAAGTATGAAAAGAATAACAGAGCGTGAGAGTGTGCACGAGAGATAGATATGTAGAGAGAGAGAGAAGAAAGTCACCTCTCGACTCTTACTCTTGCTTGTGCTCTCAGTAACAGAGAAGTTCCAGTCTCTTTCAGTCTGACGTCAATATTCATAAAGAAAAAAAAAACGCCTTTGAGAAAGTAGGTGGCAACAGGCTCAATCTGCGCATGCGCGGAAGAAGAATTCTTTAAAAACAGACATTCATTCATAAGATCAAGAAAAAAAACGGGGGGGGGGGGGGGAAAAGAGAAAGGCTCCCATCTTTTCTCTACGTCCATTGCATATCTATGTCTATGTTCAAATCGTAGCACATCTTTTGCTTCGTCTGGTTTACTTTTTGTTGTTTCTTGGCTATTGGCTCAAAAGAAAGATGGCCAGAAGACACGGCCAGTCTCTGCCAGGTTTTAACGATCACAAAATCTCTGTCTTGATGTGTTTCAGAAGGCGATCGATTCTCGGAGGAAGCTAGGCAACATTTTTTTCCTCCTCGATCAAAGTGAACAGACATGTTCCATTGCAGATAAGTTCTGTTATCAAACCAACAGAATAGGAGAAATTATGTATATCATTCTAGAATATCATGGTAGACATGGTAGGATGGTAGTGCGGTTTGCGCGCTGGACTGTCTTTCAGATTTATCAATGGTCCCGGGTTCAAACCCTGCCCGCTCCAATCCCTCGTCGTCCTGCGGGAGGTTTGGACTAGGAAGTAATTATCTTCAACTCTGATGGAACATCCAAAACATGTAAAACATTTTACAAACATTATCTTATACAATATAGACGTTACTTCAAAAAAGATGATTACGGCCTACGCGTCATGCATTCAGTCATGCATATTAAGCAATAACTTAAAATTCTGCCAAGTCACTGGTTTTCCTGGCTAGCTTAGGCAACTCATTCCATGTTCTAATAGCGCTAGGGAAGAAGGAGCTTTTGGACACATTTGTCCTAGCATATGGGACGAGGAATGTGCTTTTTTCTTTGTGTCTTTCTGAGTATTTTATTAAATTTTGTTTTTTAACTTGTAGATTATGGTTCAGTGTTTTATGCATTAGACTAGTATGATAGTACATTTGTGATCGAGGTGACGAAGGTTGTACATAAACTCCACGGCAGCCACTGCTGGTCCGACGTTAGGTGACAATAACAGCCGAAAAGAATGTTTGTAATTTTTTTTTTTAAATACCAGAGATGAAATACCGGGAGAACATTATATAGATATACATTATTTATACAATCTACTATATAATAATATGAATATAATGTTAACAATTTACGGAACAATAATTGGAAGTCAGAGATAACTTATATATTTCAACGTATAGTTTTTGATATTCTGTTAATATAACCTCCTACACTGATTTTTTGTTACACTTTTTTTTTTTGAGGGGGGGGGGGGGCGGGGGGTTTCGAAACATGTAAATCCCAGAGGAATAGACGAACAAATAGACATCACAAGAACAATCAGGGCCGGATTTAAGTAAGTAAACTTCCTTGGCATGATTTTTTTTTTGTAAACGGGCTTTCCGTTATATGAAAACTATTTTTTTTAATGTACTTCTAATACGCGGTCGATGCCAGTCTTTGTTCCTTAAGGCAATACTGCCAACTGTAAACCATTGTTCATCTGGTTCACCGTTCGTCTATAATTCTACTAGAAATCAATGTAACTCTGAAGTCCTCATGTATTCCTGCTTACTAAGCTAATACTTAATCAGACTCTTCATACTTCAACTGAAATACAAAACAGATCTACACACTTCCCAGTAGGACAGGACAGTGATAAAAAAACATGCATGACATTTTGTAAGGTATCTCATCTGTTGGCGCGTGGGTAGTTAGTTAAAAGGAACGACTCACGGACTTATTGACCCCCGGACTTCCGGACTTCATCTTATGGAAGCGAGTAGGCAGGCGGTCGACAAGCAACCCAGGTTCTCTAAGTCATTTGTGTAAACTAATTTTCGTCTTGCTTTTTTTTGTCCTAACCCACGTTAAAATTAGAATTATCTTTCTGAAACCATCTTTACTCTTAGGGCAGGTGGGTAGGGGCAGCAATTATGGTCAGCCAAAGTTGCGCCCTAAACGTTGTAAAGAAGCAATGTCTACAACAGAAAGATGTGTGTGTGTGTCAGTGATGTGTGTGTGTGTGTCAGTGATGTGTGTGTGTGTCAGTGATGTGTCAGTGTGTCACAGTTTCATGTCAGAGATTCGTGTGTGTGTTTGAGTGATGCGTGTATGTGTCAGCGATTTGTTTGTGTGTGTCAGTGATTTGTGTGTGTGTGTATGTGTCAGTGTGTATATATATATATATATATATATATATATATATATATATATATATATATATATACAGGGCCGGTCTTAAGCCACTGCAACCTATGCGGCGGCAGTGGGCCCCGCGCTTCCATAGGCCCCGCGCTAAGAATATGTGTAATTACATAATGATTCAAAATATACGAAAAAGTCGTGGAAATTATATTTAAATTTTTGGAAAACTTGACAAACTTGTTATATGGAAAACCCCAATCTTACGCGAAAAAAAAAGCATTGTCAGCTTTCAAATTTAAATGAAAATATAATAATAGAGCGAATTTAAACCGAAACCGAAAGTTCCAATACTCTATTTACATTAATAGTCACTGGCATATAAAAGTTAGATCAAAATCTATCTGGATCTCATAAAACAACGAAAAGCGAATTTTTTTTTAAATTTGTATTAGATCTAGAGACCTACATCTAGAATTAGAATGAAAATGTTTTATATGTCTAGATCTAAATATAGACAGATTTTATATAAAATATCACTCACTATTAACTATACTAGAACGATAGAGATCTACTAGATAGAGATGATATTACGCAGGTTTTTTGGTGAAAGATGGAATAGAAAATGACCTAAAAGGTCAAGGGATGTTGGTAGAAAATATGTATCTGGTTGGGAAAAGAAAAAGAAGAAAGAAGCCAATGAGGCTTCAGCTAAGAACTAGGTGGGCGCCTTACGTTTTTAAAACGATCAAAACCCGTAAATGAGAACATAATCAATTGTAGTGAGACAGCTGAAAAACATTTTATGAAGAATACAAAAATTGCGGTGGTTAATGTCGTAAAGGAAGAAGACAATAATATAACAACTAATAAACATGTCGAAAGAAAAGAAGACAATAACGTAACAACTGATCAGCATGTGGGTAGAAAAGAATGGAAAGATCTTGTATTTACTGTCTATTTCAAAAAGGTCCACCTGAGATTACTTTGGAGAATTTTCCGAAAACAATTTGGTAGACATTTCTCTAAAGTGCATTGCAGACCAAACCTGGACTCGTACAACAACTTGATGACTTGGTTAAAGACACTGAGAGTTGATGGATGGGTTTGTTCAGATTCTTATGACAGCCAAGAAGTTGGCTGGAAACATGGATGTTGAAAACTTTCCAGCCAAACGTCAAAGGAAAAGGAAGTATGTTAAATCTGAAGAAAACTTTGCGCCTGGAAAAGTTGAAGATGGCTACAGGATAGATTGCTTCACCAGAATTGTGAACACTGCCATTTAATCCTTGCAGTCGAGATTTGAACAGCTGAAATCAAGCCAAAATCTATTTGGATTTCTTGACAGCTTCAAGAGCCTTCATCTTGATGACATCCGAAAGTTTGGCAGGAGCCTCGAGAAAGCATTGCCGTCATCAGCAGACCGCCAGCAGATATATGAGGGCGAGAATTAACAGATGAAATGGAATCTTTAAGGCATATTCTACAAAATACCAACAAAAGCCTGATAGAAATTTTAGCTTATCTGTCCAGTAATAAAAGATACACTGCTTTCCCAATTTAATTTGTTGCACTCAGAATTTTTTAAACAATACACGTAACTGTGGCATCTGGTGAAAGAATTACTTACGGTCAACAATACACGAAGAGAGATTGAACAATTTAGCAATTTTTGCTATTGAGCGTGATCTATGTAGGAAACAGAATTTTGATGATCTACTGTATGAGTTCGCTACACGCAAGGCTCATAAAGTAAAGTTAATTTGATCGTGATTTTATACTTAGTTAAGAATGTATAAACTGCAAAGACGAAATTCAAAATCTTAATTTTCATGTATTATCCTTATCCCTCCCAACCCATAATAGGCCCCGCGCAATCCGTTTCGCATAGGGCCCCGCAATCGCTAGGACCGGCCCTGTATATATATATATATATATATATATATAT
>JADKLZ010022079.1:0-11740 GCA_021533235.1 Biomphalaria straminea | reverse complement strand
GAGCGTGTGTGTGTATGCGTCAATAATTTGTGTGTGTGTGTGTCAGTGATCTGTGTGTGTATGTGTCAGTGGTTTGTAGTTTCTCTTGTTGACAACCTTGTACTTCCCCTCACCCTACAAATAGCAGACGTGATTTGTAGGTCGCTATACATTCAATACAAAACTATTTGAAAGGTTGATTGTTAAAACAACAAAATTAGTTTTTTTTTTGTGTGTGCCACTGTGTGCCATAATTATTTAGATCTAGACTTGTCTGACTAAGTATCAGGGCTTTTTAAAAATGTTTCCTAGGCTGTCTGAGTGGACCAGCTAAAATATCTGACAGCACATAGCATCTGAAAAGAGTCGACTTGGGGAATTCTTATAAAGGTTGAGGGACATACAAAAAGTAAAGTAAAAAGGTGCTGTGGCTGAGCGGTAAAGCGCTTGGCTTCTGAACCGGGGAAAAGTAAAGGCGGTTGGTCGTTGTGCTGGCCACATGACACCCTCGTCAACCGTGGACCACAGAATCAGATGACCTTTACATCATCTGCCCTATAGGCCACAAGGTCTGAAAGGGGAACTTGGAGGGACATACACTTCAGGCGAGACCATTTGTTATAGAAGGCCTGAGCAGACCTCCAACGTCACAACCAGTGGGCAGTTTAAACCGATAGCTCGTTGCCATGTCACAGGACTGTACGGCTTGGCAACTAGCTATTGGTCTAAACTGCCCACTGGTTGTGACGTTGCTTGTCAGTGTTGAGGCCTTATGTAACGAGTGGTCTCGCTTCAAGCCCAAAGAAAAAAAAATCCCTTGCTGACGACAAAAAGGGCGGGCTGCAAGACCAAGGCTAAAGGGTCAGTTAGAGTGAAGACTGAAATAGTGAGAAGTCAATCTCGGTAGTTTAAAAAATTAAATAGTTGTTGGCTGGTTTTATTTGATCATCATAGATATTATAGTATCATGTATATTTCATATTTACTGTAGGCTACATATTTATTTATAGTTTCAAGTTCAAGGTTAACGAATGAAATTCAAGAAAATCCCCATGTCAGTGAAATGAGAAGGCGATACATCATAAGTCTATCTATTGAAACAACGTAATTACATACTTAAAAAATAGATTATATGAGGAGTGGTGGTTGAGGGATAAAGCGCTTGACTTCGGAACCGGGGGTTCGAATCCTAGTTAAGACTGTTATTTTTAATTTCGGTAAATTTGCGCACCTTGAGTCCACCTAGCTCTAATGGGTATCTGACATTAGTTGAGGAAAATTAAAGGCGGTTGACCGTTGTGCTGGCCACATGCAGGCTTGGACTGGGCCGCCGGGACACCGGGAAATTCCCGGTGGGCCGGCGGCTGCCAACTGCCAAAAGAAAGTTATTATATTTTTAATTCTAACTGAAATTACCGTTGATTATATGATAGCTTTAAATAATAGTTTGTATTGAAAATAACCAAACTGAAACAGCAAAATCATTACTTTACGTTACGAGGTTGCTTGTGAGAAGTCGTTTTCAAAATTGAAATACATTTCGAATAGATTTAGAAATTCGCTTAGCCAGTCAACTTAACAATCATTCATGCTGATGTCTTGTCAGAAGGACCTTATTTCCAAGAATCAATAACAATGAAATCATTGATGTTTAAGCATCGACTAGTGCAGGGGTGGGTAAATTACGAGCGCGGGCCACGTGCGGCCCGCCAAAGTGTTTTATGCGGCCCGCGAAAACCTAAATAAATCATTGTAAATATTAGAGACATTATTGAAACTTTTGATTCTTATCATTTGTAATGAAGAGGCTAAAGAAACATTGTCTCCAAACGTCTTTCTAAAGAGTTTTGAAAAAAAACGTAGATTATATTCAATAACAATACTATATAATACTTTAATATACAATACTATATAAATTCAGTAAAAGACCTATGTAAAGGCCAGTATTATTCAATGCTATGGAGAACTGTGTAGAAAGTGTTGGGTTGGTTTGTACAAGATGGTAAGGTTAAAAACTGAAGGAGCTTTGACTGAGAAAAACAACTTTTTAAATAACATAAAGAAAGTATTCCAACCATAAACTAGGAACTGGAAAGTTTACAGAAAGCTACATTAAATTCATTTCACTTTCGGGTGATTTAACGAATAGTTCATCTAAGCTCAGAGCCTGAGGCCGTCCCAAGGCATAGTCAAAGTATGTTACTGCTAAGGTCAATGATTGTTAAATGGCTCGCACGGTACCTACTGTTTGATATTACACAAAAGGAATAGCGAAACTTGTACTCCATGTTATTGTTCGAAGTACATTAGGTCTTTAATAAATTGCATAATTTTATTTTTTCTCCTTAATTTTGTATATTCTTATTTTATTCGGGGCCACCAAATTCACTTTGCCTATATCCTCCAATTCTAAAAAAAAAATTCCCGACTGGCAGTTCCGAAAAGTATTTAAAGATTTGGAATTAAAACATTCTGATGTTTGGTAACACAGTTGTAACACAGGTCAATCATTAGATCAATATGGAATTTAAAGGAAAATAATTGTTAGGTTCCTTGATGGACATTGACTGTGACCCCTTCCTAGTATCTCTAATGAAGAGTTGAAGACAAGCTTCATGTTTATCACCGGAAGCATCATTATTTGTTGTTTGTTCATGAAATGTATGTGCATCCTTTATCCTTTCAAACAAAGCACACACCCCTGCACTAGTGATACGATTTAAAAAGCGTTATACTAGTTAGTGGTGTATTGAAATTTTAGACTCTCTGTTTCTTATGTTTAGGTTGTTAAAACTAGGAGTTATTTAACTGTTTGATGTTGTTTCTCATAATTACGAATTTCAACATGTAATAAATAAAAACATTCTTAAAACTGTAAGTAGTGTTTTTGAACTTTAAAATGTCATTATTATTATTATAAATATGAAATAATTATAGAAACTAAACAAAAAATGTATAAATTAAATTAAATTAAAAATAAGTAGTAATATTAAATTAATGAAAAAAATTATATGAAGCTAATAATGAAATGGGCCGCCGCCATTACCAAATTTCCCGGGCCGGTTTTTTAAGCCAGTCCGACCCTGGCCACATGACACCCTCGTTAACCGTGGGCCACAGAATCAGATGACCTGTACATTATCTGCCCTATAGATAGCATGTTCTGAAAAAAAACTTGACTTTTACTCTTAATTCTAGATTCTAGAGATACAAAAAGAAATGGCGAATTCGGGGTTTGTGTGTGTGTGTGTGTGTGTTGTGAGTGTGTGAGAGAGAGAGAGAGTGGCTAAGAGAGAGGGAAATAGAGAACACCCCAGCAGTAAGGCATAGGGGTGGGAGGCAACATTTGAAGGTATTGTAAATCCAATGAAGCTAGCGAGGGCTCTGGTGATCAAAGATTTCCACTTGGCGAATAAAACTGACGGACAAGACAAGCGTAATATCATGAGACGCATGTCTTCGTGACGTAACTGCTGACGTAATCAGTGCGTCAATCTGTCGTCCAAGATGAAGGATGGCTGAATCTAGGGAGGGCTAGATCTGGCTTTAGAATCTAGTGTGGTTTGAAATCTCAGACATAATATTGGAGCGGGGTTTTGCTCACAGACTCAAAAGAAAAAGGGGACGAAAGGTGGTTATGACACAAATTCGTTGATGGCCCCTGTGGGTGAGTCGATCTTACACTATAATTAAGACCAATGTAACAATCAAGGCATTGACCAGGGGAGAGGTGGCTGAGTGATAAAGCACTTGGCTTCCGAACCGGGGGTCCCGTGTTCGAATCCTAATGAAAACTGTGTTGTTTTTTTTTAACTTTAGGGCACCTCTGAGTCCTATCAGCTCTAATGGGTACCTGACTTTAGTTGGGGAAAAGTAAAGGCGGTTGGCCGTTGTGTTGGCCACAAGACATCCTCGTTAACTGTGGGCCACAGAAAGAGGGGACCTTTATATCATCTGCCCTACAGATCACAAGGTCTGAAAGGGGAACTTTACAAGAAGACTTAAATTAGAATGTTTGATCAGATACAAGTGGAATGTTGACCGAAATATATAACATTTGCGTCTTCCTAAACGTTTACCTTATACAAACTAGCAAACCATCATCATCATCATTGGCCTCCTTCAGTCGTGAAACGACTATGGTTCATCTCGAACACTTTTTCGTATGGCTGTGGAGCCCTATTTTGGAGAGACACTCCTGTCCACATATATTGCATGTCAAGGTGGCTTTCGCTTTGGTGGTGAAAAAGCTGGCCATTTTCCGCGTGGCACTCTTATACATACTAGTAAACAATGTAGACCTAACAAATGGTAAGTGTTTACTATCAAGAGACGGCACATTGATTGTAGAGAGAAATATAGTCTAACATTATCTTATCTTTATCGAAAAACGTGTTAATGTTTGAAGCTATTATTATCCCTGAACGTCCACGGAGACTGACCACACCGAAAGGTCTTCTTACTTCCTCCACAAATATCCTATTTTCTTAAGGTTTATCCCCCAAAACAGGATATTTTCTTTGAATGCTGGACTTTTTAAAATGAAGCGTGAGATTTTTTTAAAAAACTTGATGTTGTGTTTGGAGAGCTTTTCCCACAGAGGTTATGTGTACATATGTATGCTCATTCTGGCTCCCTGCTTGACACAGATGTATATCCTTTTTGTCACGTTTTAAATATGGTAATGGAATTATGGAATGTATGTATTATTTGATTCAATGCGTTGAAGAATTTCACGATAAACTATACAATGCCAACGACAAAATTTGACCCTGCTCAAAATGTGCGCAATAACCACTTTTTTTCCGCCATTTATGAAAATCTCCAGTAAAGCTTTCACCTAGCTTCTGGCTACTGCGATATGTACTTAAAAAGACGACATCTTGGTCTTATACTCTGGGTGTTGCCACTATTTTATGTTCCTGTTAAGGAGTCTCTGTGCGTGTATTGGCTGAGGATCTCTGATGAAACCTCGGAGTTGAGTTGACGCAGAGGAGTGGATAAAGGGGGGGGGGATAAACTATTGATGAATCAAGGTGTTCAGCTGAGTGGCAAGAGAGGAAGTAGTTTATCGTAGAATTTGATGTGAAGTTAAGTAAAGTTTGCCATCTTGTTATTTCTGGTGTGTTCCTACATTGACATTGCCTGCTATAAGTTTTTAACTTAAGTATTTTGTATCAAGCAAACTCCTAAAGGCCAGGGCTTGTTACACTGCCTATCTTCAACTAGAACCAAATGGCTACACATATCACAGTAGTCTCTCTTTAATTTTGAAGTTTCTGAAGGCAGGGGCAGGCATAGGCAAACAAGGCAGCCGCCTGGGGTCTGCAATTTATGTAGGCCTCGCAAAGGACTTAAAACTATGTTTTTAGAGACGAAAAAGGGAAACTCTGTGTGTTGTAGGAGTAAACACGGTTTTTAGCGTTATTGTATTGGTTTGCTATTTACTTTCTAATTTTTCTATTTCGTTTGGGGTCACCAAATTCACTTCGTCGAGGGCCTCCAATTATCTAAGGCCGGCCCTGGAAGGGGGTGGTGATGGCAAGTGAGCGTTTGGAGTGACAGAGTGTGCACACGTTTTATTCCTCCATTTGTTCGTCTCAAAACGAGATTTAGCTACATATCCGAACTTTGATCTCACTAGTTCCGAGGTCAACATTTCGGGGTCTTAAACAGCCACCCTAAGACAAGTAAACTTTTCTTTCTTTCCTTTTGTTTCTTACTTTCTCAAACACAGGCAATGAAATGTTTACATAACAGACAGGAAAACTTTACGGGGAACAACTTAAGGGGAAATAACCCACATTGGGAGAAAACGGAGATGGAAGAGATGAAAGAAGAAGAAAAAACAAAAAGAGGAAGAGAGAAGGAACGAGACAAACATCGAGTGTCCGATCGATACTGCTCAGACCGTCTCCCAGGCGATTAACGGATAGAGAGAGCAGGAGAGGCAGGCCGCAGAGGTATAAAACCAAATAACCCAACTATTACTGTTTACGCATTACGGGTCCGCCCCATCACCCTGGAGGCTACCATTCAAGTCTAGCCATTAACCGCTGGCTGTCAAAAAGATGCTTGCAGTCGGGAAGGCGGCTTTCTCTTCAGGCGAGCCCGCAGAAATCCCTCAGTTAAAGCACATTGCAACACCTCTAATTTGTCAGCAATAAAAATGATAGATTGATGACTCTGCCTTGTGACCCGACTCCTGCCCGTGTTGCCCACCCCGCAAACCCTGACAGAAAAACTAAGCCCTTATTTAAGCTCAGCTCCTTGTTCGTTATTCTACACGTGCTGGTAGGGCTTCTTTCACTTGAATGATAAACATAACATTCGCGCATGCGCATTCTCTTTGTCTTGGCTTTTACTTTCCTTCTCTTCCGCTCAAACACACACACATAAATACACACACACACAAATACACAGGCACTTCCTCAGAACTTTGCACTCAAACCGGAAGCTGTCTTGTCCAGACGGTTTTGGAATCTGCCAAGAGCAGGACGGTTGGGTTTTGAGTCGTTTTAAAAAAATTTACAAAAAAACACACAAAAAAAACACAAAAAAAACCACAAAAAAAAACAACAACGATGGAATGAATAAAAGAAATCTGTTAACAAGCCGGAAGGATTCTATAAACACCATGCAAATAAACTTGTCGGCCTAAAAGACTTTCTGCTTTCAATTAGGGGCTGCACGAGTCTAATGATTAAGTCTAATTGTCCACGTGACCAGTCCTTGTAATTTTAAACTGAAGATAGAGTGATTCAATGATTAAGTGGCGCAACATGCTGTAGCAACCCCGATATTACAATAATATTAGTTGAAGTGTTAATAAAGGAAAAAAAAGTTTACAAATTATCATTTTTCTCTGTAAGAAAGTAAAGTTCCCCTTTCAGACCTTGTGGTCTTTAGAGCAGATGATGTAAAGGTCATCTCCTTTCTGTGGCCTATGGTTCACGAGAGTATTCAGATAGACAACCAAAACATAGAGGAAGTACAAGAATATTAATATCCAGGCACAACTATCAACAACAAACTGAAATGGAGTAAACACTGTCAAAATCTATACACGAAAATTCACCAGCGACTCTTCTATCTCGGAAAGCTAAGAAAATTTAGCATAGACAAAATAATAATCAAACTCTTCTACACAACAACCATCAGCAGTCTTATTAATGTTGTTCGAATTTTTCATCAATATTGTTTTTGTTCAGTAGTTACGCTGAGGTTGTCAATTGTAATCAAACTGAATTTCCATTAGATTGGATCAATAAAAATTATCTTATCCTATCTTATCATGCGACCAGCACAACGACCAACGACCTTTACGCTTCCACAACTAATGTCAGGTAGGCCTACCCATTAGAGGTTGGTGGACTCAGAGGCGCCCGATTATCCCGAAATTAAAAGCCCCAGTATTCACCAGGATTGGAACCCCGGACCCCTGTTCAGAAGCCAAGCGCTTTTATCGCTTAGCCACAGCGCCTCCTTTTTTTCTCTATCGCAATATGTATTACCTCCAGTCTTATAACATCGGCCATGAATACACTCACACGTTTGGACCAAGCAGTGACACAATTAGATGACAAACTGCCAACAAATTTTGGCAGTGCTCTTGTCACTGCCTCATGAAATATGTAGTTGGGTTTGAGATGGCTCAACAAGAGATACGAGATCGTGTGTGTGTGTGTGTGTGTGTGTGCGTCAGTGTGTGAGTGTATGTCTCAAAGCGACGCAAACAGCAACACGACAATGACGTCATGACGACGGCTACATCCTTAAAAAAAAAATCTAGATCTACTAGACTTTTACATTTTAATTTCAAATTTCTTCGAATTCAAAACAAATACCTTTTTTTTTTCAAAATAGAGTAGGTTTTAGATTCTCGGAGTACAGAAGGTTGTGAAAGCATTTGTATGTGCGAGAGAGAGAGAAAGAAAGAGGGAGAGAGAGAAAGAGCGAGAAAGAGAGCGAGAAAGAAGAGAGAGAGAGAAAGGAGAGAGAAAGAGAGAGAGAAAGAGAGAGAAAGAGAGAGAGAAAGAGAGAGAAAGAAGGAGGGAGAACAAGTGGGAAAGAGAGAGTATGTGAGAGAGGGTAGGAGGTAGAGAGATAGAGAGAAAGAGAGAGGGGGTCAGAAGAGAAATAATGTTAACAGAATTAGGTCACACTATCCAAGGGCCACTAGTTCACGTGCTACATAGGGCACTTGTTGATTTGGTCTTTGAATCAAAATACAAATACGCGGTATCGATTCTATCCTCTATGCTCGATTCTTGAACAGAGGAACAAACCGGGGTTAGGTTCTGTAGGAAGTAGAAGAAGAAGAAGAGAGAAAGGAGAGGCAGTGCGAGACATGAAAGAGAGGGGTGTCCAGGCTGATCCACAAGAAATAATGAGTGAACCGGTGGGGGCGGAGAGTCTAACGGGGAAGAACCCCAAAGACTACACACGATGCCCTTTTCCCCTCCCTTTGAGTTTTAAGTCATTTGTGAGTCTCTTGATTTGGGCTGAAATTGAGCTAATATTAAAATAAGATTGTCTACTGAGCTTGTAAGCAACTCGAGTAGATCTAGGCACTCCTTGGAACTGTACTCCTAGAACTAAGTATTTGTTTGTAGTATTTAAGTGTTTTTGATTTTTCTGCAGTAGTTGCCAGATTGCAAATATTTACGATATCAAACAAACAACATTATATCATTTTTTTTAAACGCGTTTGTCTTACGTTATATGTACTCTCTAACAAACGATATTGGTAGATTGGTAGATTCGCAATTTAACGGACGATATTCAATAAAAAACGCGACCCTTTTAAAATTATTTATTGTTTTTGATGTAATTCCCGAAATGGCCAGTGTTCTTACATGAACGAAACCAAAACAATAATTGGATGCTTTTGCGTTTGTGTGTGCAAGGTTCTAAAAACAAAATGAAAAATTTATAGACGAGTTAATGGAATAGATAGAAAAACGCAGAGAGAGAAAGATAGATAGATAGACAGAAAGATAGATAATTAGATAGATTGATGAAGAGAGAGAGAGAGAGAGAGAGAATGGAATAGATAGAAAAACGCAGAGAGAGAGAAAGATAGATAGACAGAAAGATAGATAATTAGATAGATTGATATTGATGAAAAGAGAGAGAGAGAGAGAGAGAGAGAGAGAGAGAGAGAGAGAGAGAGAGGGAGAGAAAGAGAAAGAGAAAATTAGAGAGTGGGGCAGATAATAAAAAGAGAGCTGTTACATTTTAAAGACTTCATATAAACACAAATTCTGCATTAAATAAAAAAAAAACTGCCTTTAAAAATTAAACAAGAAATAATTTATTTTCATTAAATCTATATCTTTTATTGTAGTTATTATTACGCTATTATAATAACAGTATATAGTATGGACACTATAGAATATTATATACATAGTAAGGAAGCTCTAGATACTATAAAAATAGTATAGATATTGCACTTCATTTAATACATATATTAAACATAGTTATGGACGTTATAAACTGTTTAGAAATTAAATATTATTAGGATATTTTAAATTGCATTATATCGATGTTTTATTTGTATTAATTATATAATGATACAACGCATGTAAACACAAAATAACAACTTTATTGTATATATCGGAGGAGAACGATCCACACAGACATTTTAGTAAAAGTACATTTCCTACTCACACGCTCCCCCCCTCCCCCATTTCCCATACCAGCGTCTCTTATTTTTTGTCTTTGTTTGTGTTTATTGTGGACCTACCATTTTATGACCACTGGCAGCAAGAGCACTCACTCAGAGTGTTGGTAATGATGCTAACTATTAACTATACTGGGTGTGTGTATGTGGGGTTGAGATACAAAAAAAAAAAAAAAAAAACAAGAGTAGATTTGATTGAACAGGCGAAAAGACAGATAAAGAAAGACATACACATAATAAGAGAGAGAGAGAGAAAGAGAGAGAGAGAGAGTGAGAGAGAGTGAGAGAGAGAAAGAGAGAGAAAATAAGAACGATAAAGAGTGAGATAGTGACTGAGAAGATATATAGAGAGAAAGCGAAAGAGAGAGAGAGAAAGAGAAAATGAGAGCGATAAAGAGTGAGATAGTGACTGAGAGAGAGAGAGAGATAAAGAGAAAGAAAGAGTGAGAACATAATGAGAGAGAGAGTGAGAGAGAAAGAGAGAGAGAGAGAGAGGGAGAGAGTGAGAGATAGTTAGAGAGAGAAAGAGAGAGAAAATGAGAACGATAAAGAGTGAGATAGTGACTGAGAAGATATATAGAGAGAAAGAGAAAGAGATATAAAGAGAGAGAGACAAAGAGAAAATGAGAGCGATAAAGAGTGAGATAGTGACTGAGAGAAAGAGAAAGAAAGAGTGAGAGAATTAGAGCGATAAAGAGTGAGACGGTAAATGAGAAAAGAGTTAGAATGAGAGAGTGAATATGTCTGAAAAGATCTAGACATAAACAAACAGTAGATGAGTGAAGGGGAGGCCAGAGAATCGAGGAGGAGGAGGAAGGAGTATGGTGAACAATTTGTAACGAGTGGAGTAAAAAAGAAGATCGATGACAGAAGTCTAGCAAGTGTCCAACACCGCCATGTCTGCCAGCACACCTCTAGACACACGCTGACCTGGCGGAACGTGGCAGCAGTTCGAATGGCAGTGGAGGTCCTGACACACTTGATGACCACACATTCAATACCTCGTGAAATAAAACTATTCATCCAGCGTTTTTGGAGCGGCGTTCTTCCCGCGTTAATGAGACAATTATTTAAAAGGAAAAACTAAAATCAGGAAACAAACAAAATCGTTTAAAAGAAGATAATTTTACATTTTGACAAAGATAATACAAACAATGATAATTATAAGAGTTTTAGGAACAATTTCAAATTTCAAAAGTACGCGGTGATTGGAACTCCAGCTTTCAATTTAGTGGCTCAGATAAGAGAACAGAATCTATTATATTTGAAAAATTCCACTCACTCACTGATTGATCATGAAATCTCTTAAGCAGTGACACGTATCTGCGTGAAAATTCGTCCACAGGTTCCTTCACTTCGAGCCCGATTTGATATATTCATATCCTGACGACTGCTATTCGCGAAAAACATTATCTGTTTTCTTTTAGGTATTTCCCTAAAAGACTGCAGTTTACCTTTAGCTGAAGAACAATCAGAGAGTATGGGAAAGACTGACTTCCTAATATTGGCCGAGGGGGGGGGGGAAGGGAGTGGATAAGTACAAGTGATACTAGAATTAACGGTCCCAAAATAAGCTCGTTTGTTTCGGGATCACATTATGAAGCGGGTTTTCCAAATCAGGTCAAAAGTCTATGTCGTAGAAATTAAGAGTTACGGCGCGGGTTACAAGATAATGGAAAAATGGTGGTTCCTGTGAGCGAGCAAGAGAGAGAGAGAGAGAGAGAGAGAGAGAGAGAGAGAGAGAGAGAGAGAAAAGGAGAAAGAGAGCGGATCGTGAAATTCCATTGTAACAGATACAATAATTCACGGTCTTAAAAAAGTATGTTATAGGTTGATCGTTAGGTTGATCGTTAGGTTGATCGTTAGGTTGATCGTTAGGTTGATCTTTACAACAAAACCTGAGAAAACAAAAATTCAAGAGGCTCAGGCCTGTGTGTACTGTTAGCAATGTACATTGGATTGGCAATCTCACAGAGAACATTTTCTTTATGTAAACATTTCCCGAAACGATTGTTTAAATTGACTTCAAAAATATCTTTAAATATATGAGCTCCGCTCAGGATGTGGGTGAGTCCT
>JADKLZ010022072.1:0-10218 GCA_021533235.1 Biomphalaria straminea | reverse complement strand
AGTATCACTGGGCTGGTAACGGTGTTTGTCTAATTCTTGAACGCTTTTTACTTTTGATAAAGGGCTTCTGTCTTTTTTTTTACTTTTATAATTTTTGATGAACTTTTAAGATTTATTTTTTATCTACATTTTTTAGAAAAGCATAAAAAATGTTTCTTTTTCTTTCATTTTGATTTGTATCCATCTAGTAAACATTGAATGTGTTGAACATGTTTCAAATAGTTTAGTTTCGTACATGGCATCATTTTTAAGATATATCGTGCATATCAGTTTAGCTTCTTTTCTTATGAATCGTGCTATTATCTACTGTCTATAATAATAACAAAAAAGTTGTAGTATTAGTAGTAACGTCTCTATTCGGTCTGTCATCAACAGGTTTGGTTTCAAAATCGTCGGGCCAAAGAGAAACGTCTGAAAAAAGACGCCGGAAGACAGAGGTGGAACCCATACTACAGACAGATGAAACGGGAAGGGGAGCATGACAGTAGCCTGAGTGCAGATGAAAGAAGCGACGATGGTAAGATGGCTGAATTTCTATGCAAGATATTTGTGCACTGTGTTATTGTGTACGTGTAGTGAAGACCTTTAAAGACTGAATATATTATGCTCATGTAAGAGAAATTAGTCTATGTAAGGGGTCGGCAACCTGCGGCGCGCGAGCCTCATGCGGCTCTTTGGGTGTTAAGCTGCGGCTCTTTTAGTTACATACGCCATTATTTATTTCATTGAAAAAAAAACTTTTAAAATTTGTTCTGATTCGATTCTATCTCTAGGCCACTTGTACTCAGCGTGCCCCTCCTCAATGTCTTGAAATGTAAAATATTTGCAAGTGGAAGATATTAAATTTTCTTCTGTCACTTGATACAGATGAGTCTTACGACGTGAAAGTCACGGCACAAGTTGTACTTTTTGTCAGGAATTATGTCTACCGCTCTCGTGACAAACCAGAAGAAAAGATAGAGCTAATGTCGTGCGAAAATACATTGAAGACTATAAAATCGATATGAATAAATCGTTTCAATAGCAACTGATGGAGCCAGAAGCATGACAGGAGAAAATAAAGGGGCAACTACGACTCTTTGGCGCAAAATTAAACCTTGAAATTTTTACGTTTCGCTGCTTAATATTTCAAGTAGCGCTTTGTGTACAAACATTTCTGGACTAAAATTTCAAGTCATGAATTTGTTAATTAATATTTTTAACAGCACTCTACTATCGCCAGTTCAAAGAATTCTTAACGAAAAGTTCGGAAGAAAAAAAAACGTATGGCTCTTTAGAAACGTTAAGATTTTGTAAATTGTAATTTTTGGCTCTTTCGACTCAAAAGGTTGCCGACCCCTGGTCTATGAGATAGATGATAAAGACTCGCTCGAGTCCGCTTGCTGTTGTTAGTATCAGCTTTAACTAAGCGAAAGTATTATCTCGGGTATACTCTAGTTTGAAAGAAAGACTTTTAAATGATTAACTATTGACATCGAAAGTTTATACTTTAGCTGTGCAGAATACTATTAATGGAATGGAGTTATGAGATATTAGTTAACTTTAAATAATGGAGATTTTGTTGAATTTTAATTCCCTTAAAAAAAAACTCACGGTCTTGTCATTGCAAGAGAAAGACTATTGGCTCATGAATATTAATATGAATATTTAAATACGACATCTTTTAGATCCTGAACATAACTATGGATATCTTCCTGACCTGTCATGGGGGTTGTGCATTTTATTGACTTATTCATTGGTTTTTTACTAAATCGTTGATTGTTTCTTTGAACAGGAAGCCTAGATGACATTGACAGTGCTAGTGGGATGTCTGGAGGCAGAATGTCCGGTGATGCTTACAGCCTGGACTCCGAACTCTCTCTAGGACCTACTGGACACGACGGCCCTGCTCTAGAGCCATGGTCGCCGTACAGCGGACCACTGGGTCCTAACGGTCCGCCAAACTTAGGACCCCCATTACCAGGAGTAGGGCCCCTCGGTCCAAACATAAGCCCTGGGGGGATGCCTGGAGGTCCTCATCACTTCGTAGGGCGCCACTCTCCAGGGGCGCCGCTGTCACATTCGCAAATGATGCCACTGGACGCCATGTCCGGCATTCCCAGGCTGCTTCCTGCAGGAGAAGACAATTCCCAGAGTTACATGGATTACACCCCTTCGTCAGCACACAATCACGTGGAAGTCTACTAAACCTAAAACACTCATGCACATTTTGTGTTCATTCATTCCCCCACTGTAACCATGGTAACTGACACACGTGATATGTCTCTTTATTTTTGTCTTATTTGTAATGATTCCGAACTATGTCAAGTCTGCATTTACTGTACTGTAAAGTGAATTCAGCAAAAATAATTATTGAATTTTTTTTTTACCAACGAAATACAAGCCACGACAATTAGGTTGTCTGAGAGCACAGAGTCTAAACTCCAGTGGGATAGTCCTTTACGACATAGGTCAGTGACAAAGCTGATTTTAAAGCTGGAGAATCAAAGCAAACGTATTTTGACGAGTGCTGCATTTATTCACTATAAGGACTGGCCATTGCTTATCTATTCCTTGACGTTGGTTTCTATTTGAAACATTATGCTCTGATAATAACTTTTCTTCAACGTAAATCAAGAAACCAGCCAAGTCAAGAAGTGCTCGGGTGTTTGTTGTTAGGTTAAAATTGACAATGTACAACTTTGAATGGAATTTCTGGTACAACGAGTTCCCGTGTACTGACCCACTTTGTACGTGTTTAAAGACGGCACTGGGTCCAACCAGTCAGCTTCAACAAGACATTTGTTAACAAACTATACTGGAGAGCTTCATGAAGACACATATTTCAAAATGTTTTTATATTTTTGTATGTTTTTATCTGGCCGAGCTTGTGTCAAGAGCTGTTAAGCTAGCCTCTTTGCATATGACCAGAAGTCTTAGATCCAGATTATTTATTTGGAATTCACTGATTTGACTGCTTCCAAGTTCCAGTAAATATTATTTTCCCAAACACTCACAACCCCCACCCCCCTTTTCCCTTAGTCATAACTCCGCATAAGATCTTGGTCATGTTTATGTAGCCTACCATAGCATAGTGACAACTTCATACCATTTGAAGGTACATCACAGGTCCTTTGAAGGTACATCACAGGTCCAGCTTGTCTTCATACCATTTGAAGGTACATCACAGGTCCAGCTTGACTCTGTACATACACGTCTGCGTCTCTTTTCTCAGTTTGCAGGTTGTGACCTTCTGATATCGAGGCCGTCTTTACATTCGGAATGTTTGTGCTTTCACCAGAGGCGGACTGGCTATATGGGCAATCGGGCAAATGCCCGGTGGGCCGGTACCCAAATGAGCCGTTAGAGCCACCAAAGGGCCACATTGATGCCACTATGTATTAAATTTTTAAAGGTTTTAAAATATTCTCTAATAAAACGGCCCTTTATTTGTCGTGTTTAAAAATCTCTATACAGTGTAATCTAACTAATTTTCTGAAATAATATAATAGCCTACATCCGTAGACAGTGTTACTAGATCTAGTAGGAGTCATCCTTTTAGGGGCTACACACTTAGCAATTAAAAAGTAACATAAGGCCTATACTTCCCATCAAAAATATAGATCTTTCTGTATGCACGTGTACCGTTAGCGATGCTCATACTAAACAGAATGATTTTGAAGACAAGTATAATATGCAATTTAAGGGCCTGATTGTGTAGAAATGCCCGGGCCGATTTTGACACCCAGTCCGCCCCTGGCTTTCACTAGTTCTAGCTTGACATGATACTCCGTGTACATAGCATAACTCTTTTGTCTCATTCATCTAGTCCAGATCTTCGTAGAGTTTTTTTTATTTGTTCTAAATATTGTAAGCTAAACAATGTTTTGTAAGTGATACTCATGAAACCATGCTATGTATATGTGTGTATACACAAAGACACGGTACTAAGTTTCTATTAAATTGAGATTCTATTCTTTGGTCATTCCATTTTTTGTTTTGCTTATTTATTTGTCATCTTTGTTTAATGAAAATGTATTATGTATTTGTAAGATAATGTCAGTGGAATCTCTTTTTAATGAATAGTTTGTTTAGATTTGTAACTATCTACAACACGCTGTTGTGATGACAGTCTCGTCTTTTTACAAACTTCTTTAGAAATCAGTAAAAAGTCAGTGTTTCTCAAACTTTTGGGCGCATAAAGGCAAAGGGAGAGCAAAGGGTGTTTTTTTTTTTTTATATTTGAATATTTTTAAAAATGTAAAAGTCATAATTAGATATTTCAAATATACAATTTTTAAATCAAGAAACGACGCCGATTAAGTATTTAAGTAGGACCTTTCTGTCTTTGCTTCAAGCGTCTGCAAAAAAACATCCAATGCAAACGTTCTTTTGAAGAGACGAAGGCATTTCGAATTCTTTCCAAAATGTCTTTTTAGAGTCTACCTTACGTCAGAACGATCAATTTCTCTCCCTGATTTATCTAGCCTACCGTGGAGTCTCTGAACACGGTGTTGATCCTACGACAATCAGGTGCATTACAAAGGTCAGTGCTCTCTTGCCTCCAACGTCTTTGGCAATAGAGTAACGGCTCACACACTCTTTATTTAATTTTATTGGACTTGCGCTCTTCTTACTAGGAGAAATCTTGTAGACGCCAGGAGAAAGAATTTATGAATGTAGACAGACAAACGTTATGAGTCTCTAAAGGCGTCCAACATTGACCCAGGCACCTGGGAGACAGAGGCACATGACAGAGCATCATGGCGCCGCGCTGTGAGATCCGGCGCACAGACTGCTGAGGAAAATAGAACAACGCTGGCAGAAGAAAAACGCCAGAGAAGGAAAGCAAGGCAAATGACACTAGCTCCAGATGGAATTACCTGCCCAGAGTGCGGCCAAACATTCCGAGCTCGCATAGGTCTCACCAGCACATGAGGAGGCATAAAATCCCAGTGCAAAGCACTCAGCCCCCTGGATGACAAAGTGGTCATCATCGAACCACGATGGACGAACTATTATGAGTCTACAGCGCTCCTCCAGTCATTCTCAAACTGGCTACGGGGGCGCGAGCATGAATTGTTGGTCTGAGGAGAAAGGGAATCTGGTTAAAGTTTGAGAAACATTGACTTGAGTATTTCCAATTTCACTTGAGTTTTTTTTCCCGTGGCAATTATTAGTGCTCTAGTGGTTTATGAGTACAATTTTAGTGGGTTATAGCATACTATATTAAATTGATCATTGTATTTGAACATGGTTGACACTAGCAGAATATCTTTCCTTAAAAGTGTCAGAATTAATAAGTTAAAAGTAATTATTTGTACCATCTGCAGATCAGGGCCGGTCCTACAGATTGCGGGGCCCTATGCGAAACGGATAGCGCGGGGCCTTTTCTAGGTTGTGATAAGGATAATAGGTAAAAATTAAGATTTTGTAATTGAAAATTAATTCAGATCTGCATTTTAGATTTACTTTCGACTAGCAAAATATCGCTTTTTTTTAAGAGTATGAGATACCTTTAGATCAATATTTGTATGCCTGTGACTATTAAAGTAAATTAGGAATATGAATTTCTTGTTTTGGTTAAAATTCGCCACTTTTGTTAAATGAAAGCTGACAATGCCGTTTTTTTTAAATTGCTAACAGGATAGTCGTTTTCCTATTGAATGACGCCCAGAAATAACAATTTTGTCTGTTTTTTAGGAGATTTGCATCAGTTTTCAGAATATTTTAATAATTTAAGGAGATTTTATTTTAATAATTTACACATAGAATACGCGCGGGGCCTACAAAAGTGCGGGGCCCACTGCGGCCGCGTAGGCTACTGTGGCCTAGACCGCCCTGCTACAGATCATAAGCTGAGAAATACGTTTAAAAATAGTAGTTCACTTATATGTCGTCCATCCAGTAGGCTACGTGACTTTAAGTTTACTTTCCTCATTTGTTTACAATGCCTCTATTCAAGTCACTCCTTCGTAGAGCCTGGATCCAGGAACCTTTCTTGTTGAATACTAGAGTAAAGACTAAATGAACTGTGTGTTCATTCTTATAACTTTCGGGATGAATTAGTGTTAAACTTTCTAATCAATGCTATAAATTTATAGTGACACCGATATTCATCCCACTTGATCACTTACTGGAATGTTGTACAATTAAGTTACGTTCTGTTGGCAACTAGAAATCTCAGTCAACACTTACAAGTAGAAAGAATATTTTTGTTTTCATTTTGGACTGCTCTTAAATAGCGGTCTTTCTTGCCCCGGCCTGCTAAGCGCTTTAATCTCTGTGGACATGTGAGGCAATGGCGTAAATAGAAGTTCATTCCCCTTCTGTGTTTAGGCGCTTTGGAAAATCAGCTCAAGTCAATTAAAAAAAAAATAATAGAACATGGCAGTGACGAGTCCGAGCAGAATATTAGAGAGATATTACTCAGATTTGGGAGTCTCTCGAAGAGTCGTACTACAAAGGCGGACATGTATTCAGATGGAGGAGCTGTTGTTGACTATGCCTGTAAAGAAGACAAATTAGCTGTGCGTGCGTTCATTGCTGAAAGTGGTACTTTCTAATACAATTCTACTAAAGCTTTACAAAGTACAAAATAAGGTCTAGAAGTATTGATGTAGAAATTTACAGACTAGTTTTCACCACCGTAAGGATTCTTATGTATATATAGTTACGACTGTCATACGATTTTGTTTTGTATATTATGAAGAAAATACTATATTATAAATCGTAATACATATCAATACAACATGATGTATTTGATTTCATCATTTTAGATTCTACGAAAAAAATAAAAATAATTCTATGTCTATATTATATCTGACTTATTTTCGTTTTTCCTTTCGCTGTGACTTAGTCGTACTGATATTATTATTTTTTAATGTGCTATTCAGTAACGTGTTGCTTTGTAATTTCTCATTTAGTAATGTGTTTTGTAGGTGTTGTTTTGTAAAGTATTATTTAGTAATGTGTTTTGGGGATGTAAAGTGTTATTTAGTAATGTGTTGTTTTGTAATGAGCTTTTTAGTAATGTGTTGTTTCGTCATGTGCTATTTAGTAATGTGTTGAGGTACATCGGGCAGCCGACAAATGCAAGACAAATGCAAGACCAATGCAAGACCAACGCAAGACAAATGCAATACAAATTTTAGAACAATGCAAGACCAATGCAAGAACAATGCAAGACAAATTCAAGACCATGTCTGACCAATGCATGATCAATGTAAGACAAATGTAATACAAATTTTAGAACAATGCAAGAACAATGCAAGACAAATTCAAGACCATGTCTGACCAATGCATGATCAATGTAAGACAAATGTAATACAAATTTTAGAACAATGCAAGACAAAATGCAAGAATCGAGACCCTGACTTGTAAGCTCCCTTCTTTAATCTCATATATGAAAATTCTAATATTCAATATGGCGTCCAGGACATTCTTTATTATTTATTTTTTATTACAAAAACTCTCCTCTGTCTTCCAGTTTTAATGCCCTTTTATTTAGGCTCCATTACAATGTCACCATAAAAAAAAAAAATTAAAAATAAATAAATAAATAAAATGAAAGCCCCAAAAAGAAGCCAGAAGCCCAAAAAATAGTAAAAGCCAAAAAAAGAGGCGAGGAAAAGAGGCACAAGCCCAAGGATCCCTACAATGTAAACAGCTCGACAATTGATGCCAAAAGCTAAAAAGCTGAGGTATCAATTTAAAAACATTGTCACCACATTTCTTTGTGTACCTTTCTCTTATTGTCGTCACTTACTTAATTAGACTGCTTAAAGAACGTAAACCAGATCAAAACGTAGATTAATGTGATTAACGTTTAGTGGGGAAATCCCACGTTATGAGGCTGTATGTTTTGCACACCTTGTCTACTCTAAACATGAGAGCGGGTTTGGCTCAACGGTAAAAAGCTTGACTTCGAACCGGGGTCCCGAGTTCTTATCCTAGTGACGACTGGGATTTTTTATTTTAGCGCCTAAAGGGTACCTAAAAAAGAAAGTAAAGGTGGTTGGTCGTTGTGCTGACCACATGATATCCTCGTTAACCGTAGGCCACAGAACCAGATGACCTCTACATCATCTGCTCTGAAGACCACAAGGTCTGAAAGGGGGACTTTCTTTTACTAGTCTAAACATAAAATCTATGGAGATGTGACCTTAACATCAATTAGCTTGTTTACTGTTTTTTGTGCATGATTTGTTAGAATTGTTTAATCACAAATTAAATTTTATACACATATATTAGTAAACACATTACCTTGTGTCGCTTTTTTTTTTTAAAACATAAAATGTTTATCAAAGGGAGATCAATCAATATAAAGACAGTTTTACAGTTGATACCTTAGTTTTCCTGAGTGTTGATATTGTTACTTCCCTTTTTAATTCTTCCCCCATCGTAATGTATCTTTAGAATTGCTGCTAGTAAAATTGTACCGTATCAAACTGAGAATGTTCGTTCTCTCACCATGCCATACCTCAATCGTAGTCTGGAGGTGACGTCAGGAGAGATCAAATGGATAACAATGAAATTCATTTGATATGTCATGATGTTAATTTAAAAAGAGACTCATGTAATTATAGGTCCAGCCACTTAAAGAAAAAAAAAGTGACAGTGTAGATATATTATCTTAACTTTAATGCCTTCAAACTCAGGCACGAAACAATGTCCATTGCAAAGTAATTAAAACTAGCGACATCTAGATCTAATTTCTAACCAAATACCCATAAGCTCTCCCTGACTAACAAAGCAATCATGATTCATTATCTTTTATATTTTCTATATAACGTTTTCTATATAAGGCTATGACATGGTACATATTGTAACTTTAAGGGAAGCAAATTAACAAAGGGAAAGCTTAAATAGCGGATGTTTATTTGAACAATGACGAATGGTGTATAAATAATTAAAACAAATACAGCGAGCTCTTGAATTTGGTTACTCTACACCCCAAGTATAGTTCAAGCACTACGTTCAACTGTGCTTGCTGTCAGTTCACTATTCAGGGACTCACCATAGCACTCCACAAAACAAAACAAAAATATATAATCTACTTCCAAGTGCTGTTCTAGGTCAGTGGCGACAGCCTCCAAGGTATCAGTGAAAGCGTCTCTATCCATGACCCGTGCACTGGTGCGCACCATAACTACATAACTCAAACAGATATTTCAGCTTGTAATGATATAAGTAACATAAGATCAATATAAATAAATATCAGATGGCCGAGCCTTGCTCGGTTAAATAATTTCTTAATGAGGGTTGTATACCTGAAGTCATGTTGGCAATATGTTTGAAACTTAGAAAATGAAAGATAGGACAAAAACTACTAATCTGGAAAGTTGCTGTAGTCTTCTGTTAGTTATAGATGTAATTGTACATGTTAAGTAAATATTAAATCTCGCAAGTCCTCATACAGTCCGTCTTATTGCTTTACAATACATCATTAGCTTAAACTGCCTTAAACTATTGTAGGCCTACTATGTTTGGCTTGGAAAAAAAGTCTTTGCAGTATAACTTCTAAGATGGTTACGTTCAGAGATTAAATTTTGGAATGTTTTCTTAATGACTTAAATCATTGCATTAGTTTTCTAAAGAAAATATAGAGGGAAGTCCGACAGTTACGCTGGGAAGGGCGCTATCCTTTAAAAGACCAGCTTAGGCGCCAACTTTCCTTAGCTGACATAGAAGAGAACAACTGGTTGCACGCGCCTCAGAACGAGACAGCTGGAGGTCACCAGCAAAATAGCACCAAAGGACAAGATTACAAAGAGAGTTTGTGTGATACACAAACTCAGAGGCGGCCCCCGTCGGAGTCGGATCCCTGTCTGATCCGCCTATTCGCAATATGTTTCGGATGTTCCTTCTAAGTTGAAAATAATTAACTTTTCGCTGGACGACGGAGGACGGCGAGCAGGGTGTAAACCTGCCTTATCTTGATGTTTGCGCACTAGACCGTAGTTCGGATTTATCGTTCGTCCCTGGCTCAATTCCTGCATGCTCCCATCCTTAAACTATCGCAATATTTCTGAAAGAACAGTAAAGGTTAAATCATATTTTCAAAAGCCTTTAGTGTTTTTTTTTTTATCTAACCGTGACGGACAGACCAACCAACAGACAAAAGCACAAAATAGGCTTCTTTCATTCTAATGGGGGCACTAAACAATTTTTTTTTCAAATCTGATTTTTAAAAAAAGTTTAAGAAATTAGTTTAGAATCATGTCATGCCGGGCTTTA
>JADKLZ010022071.1:0-12455 GCA_021533235.1 Biomphalaria straminea | reverse complement strand
TCCTATCACTTTCTCAATACACTATGATCCTATCACTTTCTCAATACGATATGATCCTATCACTTTCTCAATACGATATGATCCTATCACTTTCTCAATACGCTATGATCCTATCACTTTCTCAATACACTATGATCCTATCACTTTCTCAATACACTATGATCCTATCACTGGAACAGTTGAAAAGGAATGAGGGGGAAAGGACGGGGGTGTTCGATTTTTAAATGTATTTATTTAAAAAAAAGTGTACGACCTGAATTTAAACTCGTGGGCTAAAGCCTTCACGGTAACCACTCTGCTAGCGAAGAGCGTATGAAAATGAAATATTGTGTAGTTATCTATTGTTTCTATTTTATGTTTATATTCATTAAGCCTCAGACGAAGACCTAGGAAGGTGACTAATTCAGCTTTTAACACCACAATTATAATCAATTACCATTTATTTCCCTTGTTTGAGATACCAAATGAAATAATTATTTACCGATAGCTAACTAACTGGGTTTTTAGTTTAAATTGATTCTTGTGTTGTGTAAAATCTGAGCTTGATTCGAGATTGGGTGTGAGATTAATAACGTTTACACACGTTTTACCGGACAAACAGACAGACAGACAGAGTTGATTTAATCTTTGTAAAAAAAAATAACAGACTGGCTTGAAGACTGAGCATTGTTGGACACGTTTATACTTCTGTTAGTAAGACATTCACTTTTGATTTGTTTCGGTGTTTACTCTATCCAAACCGATACATTTTTGGTAAGAAGCGTTTTTTTTTCCTCCACAGACGGTTCGGAACAAAGTGCGCTAGCTGCGACAAAGGAATCCCGCCAACGGAAGTGGTCAGGAGAGCTCAGGAGAACGTCTATCACTTGGACTGCTTCGCGTGTTTGATGTGTGCCAGGCAGCTGAATACAGGAGATGAGTTCTACCTTATGGAAGACAGGAAGCTGGTCTGCAAGACAGACTACGAAGCTGCCAAGGCCAGGGGTAAGTACAGAAAAAAGTTCTGTAAATGTCCTTTGACATTGGACTTCATTTTATCGGCTCTAGCTCTATATCATCTCATCTCTGGATGGGTCACCAACCAGCTTCCTCCAGCCGTCTCGGTTTCTTGATAGGTCACCAACCAGCTTCCTCCAGCCGTCTCGTTTTCTGTATAGGTCAAAAACAAGCATCCTCCAGCCGTCTCGGTTTCAGGATAGGTCACCAATCAGCTTCCCCCAGCCGTCTCGGTTTCTGGATAGGTCACCAACCAGCTTCCTCCAGCCGTCTCGGTTTCTGGATAGGTCACCAACCAGCTTCCTCCAGCCGTCTCGGTTTCTGGATAGGTCACCAACCAGCTTCCCCCAGCCGTCTCGTTTTCTAGATAGGTCACCATACATCTTTCTCTAGCCATCTCGGTTTTTGGATAGGTCACCAACCAACTTCTCCAGCCATCTCGGTTTTGTTACCATGTCTTTCACGTCTGCTTGGCCTCTGCATCTCTTCTCTAGGCACGCCATTATTTATCCTGATATTAAATACATTGTTTGGGGCTGAGGCAAGGACATGCAACGGTTTAATATATTTTGAGTCTGACATATAGTGTCCTCGTGTTATACTCATACCAAATACTTGAAATATATTTTAAATTGTACAATATTTTCTCAGTCATTGAAATATACATAAGTTGAATTGATAAAAGAAAAACATTTTCCTTAATAACTATAGATAACACAGATGTGATTAGCAGTTAGATCAATAGAATAATGCCAAAGATTGTGCCTGTAGTTCGGTCATTCAAGTGTCAAAGTTTTAATATAATAAGTTCAAAAGTGATTTTAAATGTATCAACCATTTTATTTTGTACTATCTTGTTTCATTGTCCAAAGCCGTCCACTAATTTCACAACTTCCGGTTCCTCATTCAGAGTACGAAATGGACTCATCCAATAAGAGACCAAGGACGACAATCACAGCCAAGCAGCTCGAGGCATTGAAGAGAGCTTACAATGAAAGCAACAAGCCTGCACGGCACGTACGAGAGCAGCTGAGTGCTGAGACTGGTCTGGACATGAGAGTAGTGCAGGTGAGTGAGTAGATACGTGAAGCTTCTCGCTTGAACTCTTTCAGTTCACTGGAATTTCAAACCCTCGTTCTTTGTCTCTCTGTGGGAAAACTAAAGTCTCAAGCCAGAAAAAAATAACAAGTATCACTAGACTGGTAACGGTGTTTGTCTAATTCTTGAACGCTTTTTACCTTTGATAAAGGGCTTCTGTCTTTTTTTTACTTTTATAATTTTGATGAACTTTTAAGATTTATTTTTTATATACATTTTTCAGAAAAGCATAAAAAATGTTTCTTTTTCTTTCATTTTGATTTGTATCCATCTAGTAAACATTGAATGTGTTAAACGTGTTTCAAATAGTTTAGATTCGTACATGGCATCATTTTTAAGATATATCGTGCATATCAGTTTAGCTTCTTTTCTTATGAATCGTGCTATTATCTACTGTCAATAATAATAACAAAAAAGTTGTAGTATTAGTAGTAACGTCTCTATTCGGTCTGTCACCAACAGGTTTGGTTTCAAAATCGACGGGCCAAAGAGAAACGTCTGAAAAAAGACGCCGGAAGACAGAGGTGGAACCCATACTACAGACAGATGAAACGGGAAGGGGAGCATGACAGTAGCTTGAGTGCAGATGAAAGAAGCGACGATGGTAAGATGGCTGAATTTCTATGCAAGATATTTGTGCACTGTGTTAGTGTGTACGTGTAGTGAAGACCTTTAAAGACTGAATATATTATGCTCATGTAAGAGAAATTAGTCTATGTAAGGGGTCGGCAACCTGCGGCGCGCGAGCCTCATGCGGCTCTTTGGTTGTTAAGCTGCGGCTCTTTTAGTTACATACGCCATTATTTATTTCATTGAAAAAAAAACTTTTAAAATTTGTTCTGATTCGATTCTATCTCTAGGCCACTTGTACTCAGCGTGCCCCTCCTCAATGTCTTGAAATGTAAAATATTTGCAGGTGGAAGATATTAAATTTTCTTCTGTCACTTGATACAGATGAGTCTTACGACGTGAAAGTCACGGCACAAGTTGTACTTTTTGTCAGGAATTATGTCTACCGCTCTCGTGACAAACCAGAAAAAAAGATAGAGCTAATGTCGTGCGAAAATACATTGAAGACTATAAAATCGATATAAATAAATCGTTTCAATAGCAACTGATGGAGCCAGAAGCATGACAGGAGAAAATAAAGGGGCAACTACGACTCTTTGGCGCAAAATTAAACCTTGAAATTTTTACGTTTCGCTGCTTAATATATCAAGTAGCGCTTTGTGTACAAACATTTCTGGACTAAAATTTGAAGTCATGAATTTGTTAATTAATTAATATTTTAACAGCACTCTACCATCGCCAGTTCAAAGAATTCTTAACGAAAAGTTCGGAAGAAAAAAAAACTTGTGGCTCTTTAGAAACGTTAAGATTTTGTAAATTGTAATTTTTGGCTCTTTCGACTCATAAGGTTGCCGACCCCTGGTCTATGAGATATATGATAAAGACTCGCTCGAGTCCGCTTGCTGTTGTTAGTATCAGCTTTTCAACTAAGCGAAAGTATTATCTCGGGTATACTCTAGTTTGAAAGAAAGACTTTTAAATGATTAACTATTGACCTCGAAAGTTTATACTTAAGCTGTGCAGAATACTATTAATGGAATGGAGTTATGAGATATTAGTTAACTTTAAATAATGGAGATTTTGTTGAATTTTAATTCCCTTAAAAAAAAAAACTCACGGTCTTGTCAGACTATTGGCTCATGAATATTAATACGAATATTTAAATACGACATCTCTTAGATCCTGAACATAACTATGGATATCTTCCTGACCTGTCATGGGGGTTGTGCATTTTATTGACTTTTTCATTGGTGTTTTACTAAATCGTTGATTGTTTCTTTGAACAGGAAGCCTAGATGACATTGACAGTGCTAGTGGGATGTCTGGAGGCAGAATGTCCGGTGATGCTTACAGCCTGGACTCCGAACTCTCTCTAGGACCTACTGGACACGACGGCCCTGCTCTAGAGCCATGGTCGCCGTACAGCGGACCACTGGGTCCTAACGGTCCGCCAAACTTAGGACCCCCATTACCAGGAGTAGGGCCCCTCGGTCCAAACATAAGCCCTGGGGGGATGCCTGGAGGTCCTCATCACTTCGTAGGGCGCCACTCTCCAGGGGCGCCGCTGTCACATTCGCAAATGATGCCACTGGACGCCATGTCCGGCATTCCCAGGCTGCTTCCTGCAGGAGAAGACAATTCCCAGAGTTACATGGATTACCCCCCTTCGTCAGCACACAATCACGTGGAAGTCTACTAAACCTAAAACACTCATGCACATTTTGTGGTCATTCATTCCCCCACTGTAACCATGGTAACTGACACACGTGATATGTCTCTTTATTTTTGTCTTATTTGTAATGATTCCGAACTATGTCAAGTCTGCATTTACTGTACTGTAAAGTGAATTCAGCAAAAATAATTATTGAATTTTTTTTTACCAACGAAATACAAGCCACGACAATTAGGTTGTCTGAGAGCACAGAGTCTAAACTCCAGTGGGATAGTCCTTTACGACATAGGTCAGTGACTAAGCTGATTTTAAAGCTGGAGAATCAAAGCAAACGTATTTTGACGAGTGCTGCATTTATTCACTATTAGGACTGGCCATTGCTTATCTATTCCATGAAGTTGGTTTCTATTTGAAACATTATGCTCTGATAATAACTTTTCTTCAACGTAAATCAAGAAACCAGCCAAGTCAAGAAGTGCTCGGGTGTTTGTTGTTAGGTTAAATTTGACAATGTACAACTTTGAATGGAATTTCTGGTACAACGAGTTCCCGTGTACTGACCCACTTTGTACGTGTTTAAAGACGGCACTGGGTCCAACCAGTCAGCTTCAACAGGACATTTGTTAACAAACTATACTGGAGAGCGTCATGAAGACACATCTTTCAAAATGTTTTTTATATTTTTGTATGTTTTTATCAGACCGAGCTTGTACCAAGAGCTGTTAAGCTAGCCTCTTTGCATATGACCAGAAGTCTTAGATCCAGATTATTTATTTGGAATTCACTGATTTGACTGCTTCCAAGTTCCAGTAAATATTATTTTCCCAAACACTCACAACCCCTACCCCCCCTTTTCCCTTAGTCATAACTCCGCATAAGATCTTGGTCATGTTTATGTACCATAGCATAGTGACAACTTCCTACCATTTGAAGGTACGTCACAGGTCCAGCTTGTCTCTGTACATACACGTCTGCGTCTCTTTTCTCAGTTTGCAGGTTGTGACCTTCTGATATCGAGGCCGTCTTTACATTCGGAATGTTTGTGCTTTCACCAGAGGCGGACTGGCTATATGGGCATTCGGGCAAATGCCCGGTGGGCCGGTACCCAAATGAGCCGTTAGAGCCACCAAAGGGCCACATTGATGCCACTATGTATTAAATTTTTAAAGGTTTTAAAATATTCTCTAATAAAACGGCCCTTTATGTGTCGTGTTTAAAAATCTCTATACAGTGTAATCTAACTAATTTTCTGAAATAATATAATAGCCTACATCCGTAGACAGTGTTACTAGATCTAGTAGGAGTCATCCTTTTAGGGGCTACACACTTAGCAATTAAAAAGTAACATAAGGCCTATACTTCCCATCAAAAATATAGATCTTTCTGTATGCACGTGTACCGTTAGCGATGCTCAAACTAAACAGAATGATTTTGAAGACAAGTATAATATGCAATTTAAGGGCCTGATTGTGTAGAAATGCCCGGGCCGATTTTGACACCCAGTCCGCCCCTGGCTTTCACTAGTTCTAGCTTGACATGATACTCCGTGTACATAGCATAACTCTTTTGTCTCATTCATCTAGTCCAGATCTTCGTAGAGATTTTTTTATTTGTTCTAAATATTGTAAGCTAAACAATGTTTGTAAGTGATACTCATGAAACCTTGCTATGTATATGTGTGTATACACAAATACACGGTACTAAGTTTCTATTAAATTGAGATTCTATTCTTTGGTCATTCCATTATTTGTTTTGCTTATTTATTTGTCATCTTTGTTTAATGAAAATGTATTATGTATTTGTAAGATAATGTCAGTGGAATCTCTTTTTAATGAATAGTTTGTTTAGATAAGTAACTATCTACACCACGCTGTTGTGATGACAGTCTCGTCTTTTTACAAACTTCTTTAGAAATCAGTAAAAAGTCAGTGTTTCTCAAACTTTTGGGCGCATAAAGGCAAAGGGAGAGCAAAGGGTGTTGTTTTTTTTATATTTGAATATTTTTAAAAATGTAAAAGTCATAATTAGATATTTCAAATATACAATTTTTAAATCAAGAAACGACGCCGATTAAGTATTTAAGTAGGACCTTTCTGTCTTTGCTTCAAGCGTCTGCAAAAAACATCCAATGCAAACGTTCTTTTGAAGAGACGAAGGCATTTCGATGTTTTTCCAAAATGTCTTTTTAGAGTCTACCTTACGTCAGAACGATCAATTTCTCTCCCTGATTTATCTAGCCTACCGTGGAGTCTCTGAACACGGTGTTGATCCTACGACAATCAGGTGCATTACAAATGTCAATGCTCTCTTGCCTCCAACGTCTTTGGCAATAGAGTAACGGCTCACACACTCTTTATTTAATTTTATTGGACTTGCGCTCGTCTTACTAGGAGAAATCTTGTAGACGCCAGGAGAAAGAATTTATGAATGTAGACAGACAAACGTTATGAGTCTCTAAAGGCGTCCAACATTGACCCAGGCACCTGGGAGACAGAGGCACACGACAGAGCATCATGGCGCCGCGCTGTGAGATCCGGCGCACAGACTGCTGAGGAAAATAGAACAACGCTGGCAGAAGAAAAACGCCAGAGAAGGAAAGCAAGGCAAATGACACTAGCTCCAGCTGGAATTACCTGCCCAGAGTGCGGCCGAACATTCCGAGCTCGCATAGGTCTCACCAGCCACATGAGGAGGCATAAAACCCCAGTGCAAAGCACTCAGCACCCTGGATGACAAAGTGGTCATCATCGAACCACGATGGACGAACTATTATGAGTCTACAGCGCTCCTCCAGTCATTCTCAAACTGGCTACTGGGGCGCGAGCATGAATTGTTGGTCTGAGGAGAAAAGGAATGTGGTTAAAGTTTGAGAAACATTGACTTGAGTATTTCTAATTTCACTTGAGTTTTTTTTCCCGTGGCAATTATTAGTGCTCTAACTGTCTGTGAGTACAATTTTAGTGGGTTATAGCATACTATATCAATTGATCATTGTATTTGAACATGGTTGACACTAGCAGAATATCTTTCCTTAAAAGTGTCAGAATTAATAAGTTAAATGTAATTATTTGTACCATCTGCAGATCAGGGCCGGTCCTACAGATTGCGGGGCCCTATGCGAAACGGATAGCGCGGGGCCTTTTCTAGGTTGTGATAAGGATATAGGTAAAAATTAAGATTTTGTATTTGAAAATAAATTCAGATCTGCATTTTAGATTTACTTTCGACTAGCAAAATATCGCTTTTTTTAAAGAGTACGAGATACCCTTAGATCAATATTCGTATGCCTGTGACTATTAAAGTAAATTAGGAATTTGAATTTCTTGTTTTGGTTAAAATTCGCCACTTTTATTAAATGAAAGCTGACAATGCCGTTTTTTTTTAAATTGCTAACAGGATAGTCAGAATAGTCGTTTTCCTATTGAATGACGCCCAGAAATAACAATTTTGTCTGTTTTTAAGGAGATTTGCATCAGTTTTCAGAATATTTTAATAATTTAAGGAGATTTTATTTTAATAATTTACACATAGAATACGCGCGGGGCCTACAAAAGTGCGGGGCCCAGTGCGACCGCGCAGGCTACAGTGGCCTAGACCGGCCCTGCTACAGATCATAAGCTGAGAAATACGTTTAAAAATAGTAGTTCACTTATATGTCGTCCATCCAGTAGGCTACGTGACTTTAAGTTTACTTTCCTCATTTGTTTACGATGCCTCTATTCAAGTCACTCCTTCGTAGAGCCTGGATCCAGGAACCTTTCTTGTTGAATACTAGAGTAAAGACTAAATGAACTGTGTGTTCATTCTTATAACTTTCGGGATGAATTAGTGTTAAACTTTCTAATCAGTGCTATAAATTTATAGTGACACCGATATTCATCCCACTTGATCACTTACTGGAATGTTGTACATTTAACTCTTTCTCTCCTAACTGACGATACCAGCGTTGATTCTATCAGAACATGTTAAATAATAACGGAGAGAAAGAGTTAAGTTACGTTCTGTTGGCAACTAGAAATCTCAGTCAACACTTACAAGTAGAAAGAATATTTTTGTTTTCATTTTGGACTGCTCTTAAATAGCGGTCTTTCTTGCCCCGGCCTGCTAAGCGCTTTAATCTCTGTGGACATGTGAGGCAATGGCGTATATAGAAGTTCATTCCCCTTCTGTGTTTAGGCGCTTTGGAAAATCAGCTCAAGTCAATTAAAAAAAAAATAATAGAACATGGCAGTGACGAGTCCGAGCAGAATATTAGAGAGATATTACTCAGATTTGGGAGTCTCTCGAAGAGTCGTACTACAAAGGCGGACATGTATTCAGATGGAGGAGCTGTTGTTGACTATGCCTGTAAAGAAGACAAATTAGCTGTGCGTGCGTTCATTGCTGAAAGTGGTACTTTCTAATACAATTCTACTAAAGCTTTACAAAGTACAAAATAAGGTCTAGAAGTATTGATGTAGAAATTTACAGACTAGTTTTCACCACCGTAAGGATTCTTATGTATATATAGTTACGACTGTCATACGATTTTGTTTTGTATATTATGAAGAAAATACTATATTATAAATCGTAATACATATCAATACAACATGATGTATTTGATTTCATCATTTTAGATTCTACGAAAAAAATAAAAATAATTCTATGTCTATATTATATCTGACTTATTTTCGTTTTTCCTTTCGCTGTGACTTAGTCGTACTGATATTATTATTTTTTAATGTGCTATTCAGTAACGTGTTGCTTTGTAATTTCTCATTTAGTAATGTGTTTTGTAGGTGTTGTTTTGTAAAGTATTATTTAGTAATGTGTTTTGGGGATGTAAAGTGTTATTTAGTAATGTGTTGTTTTGTAATGAGCTTTTTAGTAATGTGTTGTTTCGTCATGTGCTATTTAGTAATGTGTTGAGGTACATCGGGCAGCCGACAAATGCAAGACAAATGCAAGACCAATGCAAGACCAACGCAAGACAAATGCAATACAAATTTTAGAACAATGCAAGACCAATGCAAGAACAATGCAAGACAAATTCAAGACCATGTCTGACCAATGCATGATCAATGTAAGACAAATGTAATACAAATTTTAGAACAATGCAAGAACAATGCAAGACAAATTCAAGACCATGTCTGACCAATGCATGATCAATGTAAGACAAATTCAAGACTATGTCTGACAAATGCATGATCAATGTAAGACAAATGTAATACAAATTTTAGAACAATGCAAGACAAAATGCAAGAATCGAGACCCTGACTTGTAAGCTCCCTTCTTTAATCTCATATATGAAAATTCTAATATTCAATATGGCGTCCAGGACATTCTTTATTATTTATTTTTTATTACAAAAACTCTCCTCTGTCTTCCAGTTTTAATGCCCTTTTATTTAGGCTCCATTACAATGTCACCATAAAAAAAAAAAATTAAAAATAAATAAATAAATAAAATGAAAGCCCCAAAAAGAAGCCAGAAGCCCAAAAAATAGTAAAAGCCAAAAAAAGAGGCGAGGAAAAGAGGCACAAGCCCAAGGATCCCTACAATGTAAACAGCTCGACAATTGATGCCAAAAGCTAAAAAGCTGAGGTATCAATTTAAAAACATTGTCACCACATTTCTTTGTGTACCTTTCTCTTATTGTCGTCACTTACTTAATTAGACTGCTTAAAGAACGTAAACCAGATCAAAACGTAGATTAATGTGATTAACGTTTAGTGGGGAAATCCCACGTTATGAGGCTGTATGTTTTGCACACCTTGTCTACTCTAAACATGAGAGCGGGTTTGGCTCAACGGTAAAAAGCTTGACTTCGAACCGGGGTCCCGAGTTCTTATCCTAGTGACGACTGGGATTTTTTATTTTAGCGCCTAAAGGGTACCTAAAAAAGAAAGTAAAGGTGGTTGGTCGTTGTGCTGACCACATGATATCCTCGTTAACCGTAGGCCACAGAACCAGATGACCTCTACATCATCTGCTCTGAAGACCACAAGGTCTGAAAGGGGGACTTTCTTTTACTAGTCTAAACATAAAATCTATGGAGATGTGACCTTAACATCAATTAGCTTGTTTACTGTTTTTTGTGCATGATTTGTTAGAATTGTTTAATCACAAATTAAATTTTATACACATATATTAGTAAACACATTACCTTGTGTCGCTTTTTTTTTTTAAAACATAAAATGTTTATCAAAGGGAGATCAATCAATATAAAGACAGTTTTACAGTTGATACCTTAGTTTTCCTGAGTGTTGATATTGTTACTTCCCTTTTTAATTCTTCCCCCATCGTAATGTATCTTTAGAATTGCTGCTAGTAAAATTGTACCGTATCAAACTGAGAATGTTCGTTCTCTCACCATGCCATACCTCAATCGTAGTCTGGAGGTGACGTCAGGAGAGATCAAATGGATAACAATGAAATTCATTTGATATGTCATGATGTTAATTTAAAAAGAGACTCATGTAATTATAGGTCCAGCCACTTAAAGAAAAAAAAAGTGACAGTGTAGATATATTATCTTAACTTTAATGCCTTCAAACTCAGGCACGAAACAATGTCCATTGCAAAGTAATTAAAACTAGCGACATCTAGATCTAATTTCTAACCAAATACCCATAAGCTCTCCCTGACTAACAAAGCAATCATGATTCATTATCTTTTATATTTTCTATATAACGTTTTCTATATAAGGCTATGACATGGTACATATTGTAACTTTAAGGGAAGCAAATTAACAAAGGGAAAGCTTAAATAGCGGATGTTTATTTGAACAATGACGAATGGTGTATAAATAATTAAAACAAATACAGCGAGCTCTTGAATTTGGTTACTCTACACCCCAAGTATAGTTCAAGCACTACGTTCAACTGTGCTTGCTGTCAGTTCACTATTCAGGGACTCACCATAGCACTCCACAAAACAAAACAAAAATATATAATCTACTTCCAAGTGCTGTTCTAGGTCAGTGGCGACAGCCTCCAAGGTATCAGTGAAAGCGTCTCTATCCATGACCCGTGCACTGGTGCGCACCATAACTACATAACTCAAACAGATATTTCAGCTTGTAATGATATAAGTAACATAAGATCAATATAAATAAATATCAGATGGCCGAGCCTTGCTCGGTTAAATAATTTCTTAATGAGGGTTGTATACCTGAAGTCATGTTGGCAATATGTTTGAAACTTAGAAAATGAAAGATAGGACAAAAACTACTAATCTGGAAAGTTGCTGTAGTCTTCTGTTAGTTATAGATGTAATTGTACATGTTAAGTAAATATTAAATCTCGCAAGTCCTCATACAGTCCGTCTTATTGCTTTACAATACATCATTAGCTTAAACTGCCTTAAACTATTGTAGGCCTACTATGTTTGGCTTGGAAAAAAAGTCTTTGCAGTATAACTTCTAAGATGGTTACGTTCAGAGATTAAATTTTGGAATGTTTTCTTAATGACTTAAATCATTGCATTAGTTTTCTAAAGAAAATATAGAGGGAAGTCCGACAGTTACGCTGGGAAGGGCGCTATCCTTTAAAAGACCAGCTTAGGCGCCAACTTTCCTTAGCTGACATAGAAGAGAACAACTGGTTGCACGCGCCTCAGAACGAGACAGCTGGAGGTCACCAGCAAAATAGCACCAAAGGACAAGATTACAAAGAGAGTTTGTGTGATACACAAACTCAGAGGCGGCCCCCGTCGGAGTCGGATCCCTGTCTGATCCGCCTATTCGCAATATGTTTCGGATGTTCCTTCTAAGTTGAAAATAATTAACTTTTCGCTGGACGACGGAGGACGGCGAGCAGGGTGTAAACCTGCCTTATCTTGATGTTTGCGCACTAGACCGTAGTTCGGATTTATCGTTCGTCCCTGGCTCAATTCCTGCATGCTCCCATCCTTAAACTATCGCAATATTTCTGAAAGAACAGTAAAGGTTAAATCATATTTTCAAAAGCCTTTAGTGTTTTTTTTTTTATCTAACCGTGACGGACAGACCAACCAACAGACAAAAGCACAAAATAGGCTTCTTTCATTCTAATGGGGGCACTAAACAATTTTTTTTTCAAATCTGATTTTTTAAAAAAGTTTAAGAAATTAGTTTAGAATCATGTCATGCCGGGCTTTA